>VZRV01004347.1:2099268-2120153 GCA_013398115.1 Falcunculus frontatus | reverse complement strand
ACTCTCTGGGGCTGGAGCTCACCTCCGTGCACCTCTTCTGCGAGGCCGACCTGCCGCGGGTGCCGCTGCCCGCGCCGCCGACGCCGCGCCCCGCCGACCTCCTCAAGACCAGGAAGCCGCCGGCGCTGGGCGACCTGGAGCCGGTGCTGTTCGGGCCGCCGCCGCCGCTGCTGGAGCCGCTGTTCCCGCCGCAGCCCGGCGCCAGCCCCGGCTTCGCGGAGCGGGTGCGGCAGCACAAGGTGAGGCTGGAGTGGGTGCGGGCAGAGCCGGCGGGGCTGCGCGGGGCCGTGCGCGTCCTCAACCTCGCCTACGAGAAGGTCGTGTCGGTGCGCTACACGCTCAATGGCTGGGCCAGCTGCGCCGAGGCTGCCGCCACGTACCAGCCGCCCGGGCCGGCCGACGGCATCACCGACCGCTTCGCCTTCCTGCTGCCCCTGGGCGCCGCCGCCGCCGAGACCACGCTGGAGTTCGCCGTCCGCTACCGCGTCGCCGGCGCCGAGTACTGGGACAACAACGAGGGCAAGAACTACCGGCTGCGGGGCCGGCAGCGCGTCCCGCCCGCCGACGGGCCCCCGCAGGACCCCGACAGCTCCGCCTGGATCCACTTCATCTGAGGCGGGGGCAACGCGGAGCCCGCGCAGGGTCGGGGGGAGTCCCGGGGGGGCTCCCCCCACCACCTCCCCGCGAGCAGCACGCAGGAGTTTTCTCGAGTTCTGTTTACAGAGGGGTAATTTGTGTTTTCTGTGTCACTAGCGGTGCCAGGGGGAACCCTGGCTCGCCTCCCAGGTGCTCCCGGGGTGTGGGCAGGGAGGCCGGGCGTGGGTTCCCCCTCAGTGTCCCGAGCACTGTGGCTTCCACCAAAGCAGCGGCTGCCGGCCAGGCTCCAGTGACAGGGGCCGAGGAATGTGCGGGATTTGCCGGTCAGGACCGGGATCCGCAGGTGAGTGCGCATCCTCCCGGCCCCAGAGGTCAGGCTGAGCTGCTGTCACCTCAGCAGGTAACGCGGAGGGCACTGCCATAGGGCATCCCTCCATCCTATATGTCTAATCCTGCTCAAGCAAAGCCCGGCTCCGGCGGGGGGCTGGATCCGCCCTCAGCGCCTCGCTGACCCACTCGTGCTGATTGTCCCGCGGGGTCAAGGGCCTGATAGTGCAGGCTAAGGGACAGATTATGGTTTTGAACCCAAAAAGACAAGAGTACAGATGTCCCAAGGCACAGCTGTGTTTCATTGTGCAGTGAAAAAGTTCGTTTTAAAGCAAAGGGTTTTTTTTTCATTTTGAGCCCTGTTTCAGGTATTTAAACATAGTTAGAAAGAAAAAAGAGCATCACATCCTATTTGAAACGCAACTCACTGAGAGATTTTAGAAAGAACGTGTTTTGGTTTAGAATTCGCGTGGTACATTGATGGAAAAGTTTGTCAGGATCTGGTGTTTGTTTCGGTAGGATTGGTCCCACAAAGCTGCTTGTGTTCAGGTCAGCAGGAAAGTCGTGGAATTGCACCAAAGGAACAGGAGACGTCAAGAGTTGAATCCGTAATTCTAGTCTGCACCACAAGCAACACCTTCATTTTTATTCCTGTTAAGAGTTTAATTAAACAGTATCAGTACAGGAGCCTGCTTTCTGAATTTCCTGCTCCAAATTCTTCGTAGTAATTTCAATAAGTGATGGATTTCATTAAACTGGTGAGACTGATCAGACAAATCAAAGAAAGTTCTACCTTGCCGTATAAAAGTATATCAATCAAAATTACACAGCATAGTGACTTCTGCCTTCAGAAGTATGTTTTAAATTATATTAGCATTAAACACAGCATTTTCCTTTTTAAACTTGCTTTTTCAGGAGTTCAGCTGAATACAGGTTGTGCTGGTGCCAAATCTGGGTGCTAATTTTCCAGGATTGAGGCATGTATGTGTTTGCTGGAGAGGGGCCTCTGCAAATACGACTTCTGAGAGTGGTAAAACCATGTCAGTGTGATTTTCAGTTATGAAGGGCTATAAGATCAGGCCTTTAAGGTTTTGGAATTTCTGTAGGTTATTTTGGAATGAAATGCAATTTTTTAAACTGCATTTTTATGTTTCTTGAAAGGGTTAAGTGTCCCAAGCAGCTTGAGTAATGTCTGGAGTAATGAGTTCTCACAGAACCTTTTGACTTCGGTGAGAACTGAGAGCAGTTTTGTCTCCTGAGGGTCTGATTCAGTCAGAATAATTAAACCTATACATTCTGGGGAAAAAAAGAGGTCTGGAAACTCGATGGGAAAATATTTAATTTCATTTCTATAGATTACTGGTTCTGATTTAATGGAAGTAATAGCAAGACTGCTTTCTGTAGTATTGGTGGCTTGGTTTTAATTTCCCAGTCAGTGTTCTAATTCCTGTGCTTTTAATGAAACAGAACTTAACAGAAATACACTGTTAGCATCTACTCAGTATTTCACATTTCAGTATATTAAGGTCCCCATCTCGTAATACAGTAATCTTGTAAGTTGCTAGAACACATTTATAAAGCTAGAATTACACAACTAGCGTCTTAAAATGTTCATGATTAAAACATATTAAGTGGTGTATTTGATAAAGAAAGCCCAAGTGTCTTTTAGTTGAACTTATACTTTCTATGAGAGCCTTAATACTGGAGAGAAGGAAAAGGACTTGTCTCCATTTGAAAGCACTTTGAAATCTGGTAGAAATATAGCAAACCATTATTTATTTATGTGTTGTAGCTTTCCAAAAGCTTGGCCTTTTTAACCGACAGAGTGAGCCAACAGCTGTCATGTGGACTGATGAAAATGCGTGGAGAAAAAAGTAGTTTCTATGGGTTTTAGATCAACTGATGCTGCAACTTTGCTTATGAAGTTTAAACAAGATTTCCTGTTAATTGTTTCAATGGCTTTAAAAACACAGACAGTGCTAAAAAACATTTTTAACACTGAACAGTTCTAGAACTCCAAAATTATTTTCCAGTGATTGGCAGTTTTCATTATCATTTGATTTGTGCAGCATCTGCAGGTCTCTAAAAATTCTCTAAAAGTCTCTAAAAAAGTTTTAACATCTCCTTCTTGCACCTGTGGCTTAAACACTTTCAATTTGGATTACCTAAATGGATGTACATGCATCAAGTGCACAAGGAGCTTGTTGTATTACACTTTATTTTTTATCATGACTTAGGTGAACTTACTGTTGTTCTTGGTTGGAATTTTGCAGGCAGAATTGAGCTATGTCTTTATAATACTGTTCAGATACTATTGTTCTTACATTTGTGGCCACCTTTGCCAAACACAAATCTGAATATTAAACCTTTTGAAGTCGTAGCCTACCAGGAGAGTGTTTTGCACAACAGTTTCCTGAGCTTTCAAACAGTTAATCCTGACCTCAACCTAAATTTTGTGAGTAACTTTTTGGGCTTGATCAGAGATTATTGATGATACATGTGCAAGTCCAGTAAAAGACATGGTCTTGTGGAAGATTTAGAGACAGCTCCATTGTAATGCCTGGAAAGGGAAGGCTGCACCCAGCCAGCTTTGACCAGAGAATGCTATTGATGAAGTCTGTGGAAGGAGATTGAGGTGTTTTCATAGAAATTGTCAGTGGCATATGCCAAAGCTGCATTACTTCAATTACACATTTGCACTTCTGTCACATGAATTTATTTTCAAGAAAGGTTTATTTGTATTTCCACACACATGTTCAGTTGCAATGGTTCTATTTTTCCACTGGCAGCATTCATGTAGTTTTCAATCCATTAGATTTCAATCTGATGCCATCTAATACTTGCTAGAAGCATTGCGATAAGTGGAAATGAAATAAAAACATCAAATTGTATTTGTATAATACATAAACAATGACTTTGAGGAGAAAAACCCGTGTTGAAGGGGGTCATTTTCAATTTGGCAGGACACCAATTATTTTACTGGGAGCATGAGCCAAAAAACTTTTTAAAATTGTATTTCTAAAGAATATTGTTCAAGAAAAAGAAGTTTCACAAGCAAAGTTAAATATTTGAAATTTTTCAAGCCAATGTGTTTCTGGGAAAAATTTTTTTGTTTGCATGATTGGAGTCCATGCCACCTCCCTTTCCAAGTGATACCACAATGGTGTAGGCAAGGCAATAATCCTTAGGTCGTGTACTTCACTTGCAAGTGAATTATTCATTGCTTACCTCTCTGCAGATGTAAAAATGTGTCTGTCATTTATGGTGCAAAGTTGTAGCTTTATGAAATGTGCCATGTTATTTTATGTGCACTATAATGTGAATTTATACAGCGAATCGAGTCGTACTGTATGTCTGATAGACATGGATGTCTGCTGCTGCACACTGCAACTGGTAGGGGTTTTGCATGTGACTCTATGCCTTCTGTGGCAATATTCTGGAAATTTACCCTAATTATTAGAAGCCCTAAAATGAATCAGAACTCTTAAGTGACTGAATGGAATTTCAGCTAGCTAAACGTATTATTTATTAGCATAAAATCAGTGACTGAAGCTGTCCTACTTATTTTCACTAAATGGACATAATTCCAGGTAAATTAACTTTTTTCTCCTTTTTTCATTCGCAAGTAACTTTTCGATGTGAATGTGTGTGCCTCAGTATCTCAGTAAACAACAGAGTAAGTGCACGCTCTGTTGTTTCAGCAGATGTGAGGGGCAAATGTATCACTTGAATGAACAAATATCTGTTCATCCATAAGCATCATTCCTTTACAGATACATGAAATGTTTTTCAATAATGCCAACAGGCAAGCAGCTGCTAATTTTAATGTAAACTAACCTGCAGAAATACCCAGAATCTGATTATTTGAACGTATTATATATTAAAACTTTTATGTGCCTTTCAGCATTTCCTAGAAATAAAGCTCACGTGTTCCTTAGCTCTCCCAGAAGAAGCCCAATAATTAATTTGTCATTAAAATGAGTTTTTTATTAAATTTAATAATCCTAATTCCTGACACATTTTTAGCTGTGCCAGAAATCCTGTATCTATAGCAGCCAGAGGAGTTTGATAATATTTTCCCATATTACAGTGGAAGAAATGTCAGTCAGAAATATGTCTTCCTGATACATCTCTACGTTTATGTAGTTAAGTAAAAAAGAAACCAATTGTTACTAGTATAACAGAATATATTTATTGTATATATTCACCTCTTGCACAAATATTCTAAATATCTATTCTATCTGAAAGCAGAAGCTACAGTTTTCTATGAAATCTGTTCATGGAGACCTGGCCTTTTCAACTTTCCCTGTTATTTATCTGATGCTGCATAATGCATATCATTAAAACTTTTGGATGGATTTAATCTGTCTGCAGAGTTTATATCATGAAACAAAAGTGCTCACTGCAAGGAATATCTGAAGTAAACTACTTTTACCTTCCAGCTATTCTGCATGGCTTTTTGGCATATCCTCAGTAATTCTGTTTCCTGTAGGTACTCTACGTGCACATGTTTGGAGTAAATGGAAGGATTACTTAATGGAATGGAGATATTTTTGAGCACTGAAATTAAGGATTTTCCAACATAAATAGTTCAAGGCAAGAAGTAAATATAGTCAATATTGCTGTAAAACAAAGCCCACTGGCCTTATGTAGAGCTGATCAGTATTTTGTTTAACATGGAAGATGGTGGTGTATTTCAAAATTCAACGTGTTCAGGGAAACACACCTGCTTCAATTTTCTCAGGTTCAGCTGATAGGAGAGAATTGCCCCGAAATAAAGAAGTGGTGAGAGTATTTCCTTACATCCTTGTATGGACTTGAATGTGGGTCTCTCATGAGCAAAGTGGATACTGAGCTATAAAACCATTGGCTATTGCTTGGAGTTTATCCAACTTATAAATACTATTTTAAAATAACTTCACAGAAAGGATTTTTGACCCTGGGTTTCCCCATCTTGTGTGAATATCCTCTTCATTCAGTCACTCTGGCTTTTGCTTGAGGCCTCTGTTGAGGAGGGAAGATTTGATTTTATTTTTATGCTACATAGGAAGATCATTTTGCATTAGATTTTTTGAGGGGAAAGCAGGGAAATTTTTCCTTGCAATTTTCATTTTTTAGATATTAAATAATAGCATGAAGTATAAAAATTGCTTGAAATTACATATGCACTAGTGATTCCAAAGAATATAGCTAAGAATAATGTCAAGTGTGAGATGTGCTTTTTAAAAAACATATGTGCTTTGATCTAGAATGGCAGGGACAAAGTCCTAGTCTCCAGTGCAAGCTATTAATTCCAGGGATTTCTTTCTATGCAATTCTATGGTGCACCTGTTTTTATAGGGATTAACTTGATTGGTGTAGTTCATGTATCACTGTGTTATGTGTAGAATATTCTGTTTAAAGTGTCATTAAGGAAACTGTGTGTCTTAAATGGTGTTTATAACTTTAGGCTTTTTTTTGTCCAACCTGACTTCACTAAATCATAAGAAACTCCTCTGAATAACAATAACAAGACAATATTTCATAAAATTGCATAATCAAGTCTCACACGTTACACTTATCACCTTCTAGGACAAAAGTTGTGTTACTGTTGTGAGTTTTAAAATGTTTGTATTTCTGTATCTTAAAACAAAAAGCCAAATTGTACTACACTTTTAAACGCAAAGAGCTAATAAGTGTGTTTTTAAAGCTGATTGAAAGTAGTCAAACTAAAATTGGCTGGGATTACTCGTATGTCAAGTTTCTGAACTGTGGTATAACAAATGTTTGTGTACGTCCTGTGCCTCCTTCATGGAGGGGCACCCTGGGGGCAAAACCTGCCAACATCTGGACACGAATCCTTGTTGCACTGCAGGAGAATTGCTGTGACAGAGAATTGCTGTTCCTGGGGAGGTTTGAACAAGCCCAACTCCTCCCTTGCAGTGTTACACAAATTGAGGTTCTGTCTGTTGAAGACAGTGTTCTTCAACGTGCAGGGTTTTATTACTGTTTCTTTGATTTACTGTGACTCTGTTCTGAAAAAAAAATGTTATTTAACTCTGTACTTGACCAGTAAATTACTTTTGGTTGTAGTGTCTTCTGCAATGTTTATATTTCACCAAATAATGTTTGTTTGTAATCTTTGTAAAAGTTAATGTAATATCACCAAAAGTCAAAATCAACATTTTCTAATAATGCCTTGTAATTTACCTAGCCTTACAGTATTTCAGAAATATTTCCACCAAAACTGCATCTAGTCACTGCTTGTCACATTTATGAAAAAGATATATTTATAAACCTGTAGCTTCTAGCTGCCATTAAAGATTAATGAAACAAATCACGAGCATGTGGTGACTATAAAACTCTTCTTTTTCTTAAACCGACAAACCATGATGTCCTTTTTGTTGAGGATGTGAAGCAATGATGTTCCAAAGCCTTCACTGTGCATGTTGTGATGTACCTGCAAATCTGAGACAAATACCTGAGATCTGGGGCACTTTTCCCAGCCAGCCTGTCCTGAGGGTGTCTCCACTGAGGGCTGTCTGTGAAAGCTGCAGGAGGAGTTCTCTTGGGAGGATGGGACGGGATGGGATGGGATGGGACGGGATGGGATGGGACAGGACGGGATGGGATGGGATGGGATGGCATGATCAGTGGATGTAAATGTATGTTGCTGGTTTTATTGCCTTGTTTCAACAGCACCATTTCAGCCCCATTTTAGCATTCTGTGGTTGAGGAAAGGCTGCCTGAACTGCAGAGCTGAGGCTGTCCCAGTATCAATTAAATGATCCCAAGGACTCTTCCAAATATTCTTTCTCTGTTAACTGCTAACTTCAAAATATTTGTTCCTTGGATCATTACAATGTGCTGCTATTCAATCTTTTAGTGTACTCAACATCTCTTCTTGCAATGCCAATGAACAGTTTTCAGCTTTTCTTTAACTAACACTTTTCAAACCTTTTTTAGAATACAGATAAAGCCATATAGCCACAAGGAGAAAAAATGTTCTGTGTTTGTTCTCGTGTAATTAGTACAACTTATTTTTCTATCCTCTTTCAGAAACATCTGCTTAACTGTCTCATTATTAATAATATTTTTTTGTGCATGTCTTTCTCTGGAAGGGCAATGTAATTAATATTACCCGTAGATTTCTTTCCTTTTCTTTCCAGAGGGAATGTTTTGTGGTTTAGCATCCATCTAATCTTTCCGTTCAAGTAAAAATGAACTCTCAGCCTAACATAAATTACAGAATCTAGAACTGTTTTCTTAAGGTACCATTATATAAATATTAGAATTAGTTAGAATCACAGGGTGTAATTTAGATTTCTTTTTGGTAAGGAATATGCTTTGAATTTAAAACTGCTGTTATACTTGAGTGGTCCTGAAGTAATGAGATTACAGTTCTGAGTGAAGATCATAATGAAGATTAGTTTTACATTGTTCTTTAGTCTTGGATTAATTTTTCATTATTTTCACTCTGACACGGGACAGTATGTGACTGTGGTAATTCATCTGATGATTAGTCAGAACTACAGCTTGTAGATAGACTTATTAATAAGAGGAGTTAAAATAAGTGAAGTATTCAGACAGTCATGATGATAATAATAATCCCTATCTCTAAACTTCCATGTCTGGGTACTTCTTGGAGTCTATCAGCAATTTTTGGTCAAGAGTTGAATTGGCTCAGGGAATGAATGGAATCCTACAGCTCTCTCAAGTGGGGGACTTGTCCCCACCAGAGCTGGCAGGAGTGAGGAGGGTCAGGTACAGAGGGGAGGGAGAGACCAAAGAGGGGGGACAGGGAGCAAGAGCCTGGTCCTTCAGTGTCAGGGAGCTGCTGGATCAGCCCAGGTTCTCCTGCAACATCATCCCCATTCCCCTCGTGCTGTTGCTGTGACTTAGAGCCATGGTCCCGACCTCTCCTTGACCTCTCCTTGACCTCTCCTTGACTGCCTCTTCCTTGCAATGCTCCATGTACACAGGGGCAGGGAGGAAGGAGAAACAGGAGCTGGTTGTGCTGCCTCTAAGGAGGGGCCCTTTGCAAGACTCCATTTGATTCCTTGGTAGGAACACTCCTTCAGCTCGCACAGAAGCAGGGACATGCCTGAAGGACCACGTTGTCCTTAAGCCTATGGAAGATGAGGGAAGCAGACCAAAAAAAAAAATCCTGTCAAGGCTTTAAGCAGCAGAATTTTCTTTCTTATTTAACACATTTACCAGGCCCACACTCCATGGCCGAATAGAAAGTTGCCAAAACGTTCCAGCTGTGGATGAGAATGATGCACTGCAGGAAAAAAGAGCTGTGCAATGGTGATACTATACCAGTTTTATCACTGGCTTTGCCTTACCAGTTGTGGCACGAGTGAGGGCTCCTCAGAACAGCTGGGAGTTGCCAAGAACACTTAATTCTGTCATTTTCTCTTGATCCAGACCCATGAAGTGAAGAAGGGAGGCAGGTGATGGCAGAAAGCAGTTCTCTTGTGTCCTGAGAAGTGCAGACTCATCCTCCTGTCCTGTGGATTGACTTTCATGGTCAGAGAAAGGTGCAAGTGCTGTACCTCCATTTAAATGCTTCTCTAAGCAAAATGCATTCAACAACATGAATAATTAAACACTCTAAACAAAGACAAATTAAACAGCCTAATAGCAAAGGATGTAGGATACTTGTGCTGCATTAAAATAGATCAGGTCTGAAGTGATTGAATTATGCTTTGTCAGGAAGAGAGAGACATCGATATTATGGGGCAAACTCTAAGCAATCCAGATACCACAGAGCCAATTCTCCTGCCCGGGACTGTTCCTAGACAAGAACAAGTTATTCAACAACTGTTGAATATTAAAGCTGTTAAACACCTGTTCTTAGACTGTGTCTCAATCGGTGTGGGGAGAGTGGAGAAAGTTACATTAAGGACACCCCTAAGCTGCTCTCAAAATTTGTCTGTGCCATTTGCAGCATATCTTGGTGATAATTTGCAATGATTGGAGGTTGCTCGAGAGTGTTTTAATATTGCCTTACAGCCATGAGGTCCTGTTCCCCGGAAAGAGCATCCCCAAGGATGCCGTTTTCCATCGGTTCAGTCACATGATGCTGGGTACAGTAAAACGAGGTTTAAGTTAATTCCTTTGTTACATACTGTGCTGTGAGAAGTGTGTCTGTGTGTTTTGAACATTTTCAATGGAGCAGGATGTCTTCATCTCTTTTGCTCATGCAGTTGCCCTGGGCGATTGCGTGTCCCTGGAGCTGCACTGATCCTGCAGCGCTGGGAGCTGGAAGCCCGGCACTGCTCTTCCCTGCCCCGGCTTCAACGTTCCGAGTGCCACCGTGTGGTCAATTTGTGCGATAATTCGTATTTTTAATTGCGGTCGTTTCAGCCAGGTCACCGTTTGAGACCTCAAGCATTTTTTTCCACTGGCGACCTGTGTTTATTAAATAATTCTACGATATTCTTAGGTTTTCTTTCTCTTCTCCAGAATATTTAGTGTGGCTGGTGCAGTTCCCTTTGCCTCTTTGCTGTGTGATCTCCCCACATCACAGCAGAAAAGCCTCGTGTGCTCAGAGGCTGAGTGATTGCTGCAGTTCAGTTTATTCACTCGGCTGGGCTGAAGATGTATGTCCTGTCCTTTTTGTGTCAGTTTGGCAGATTAAAACCCTGTGATAGGAACCATTACTACAGGGAGATTTTAGATCCCAAATCTATCAGTCTGAAGGAAAAGGAGAGAGGATCCTTAGCCACGGGACATCACCTGTCTGCAGACACCAGTTCAGACAAGCCTTGGATACTGAGATTTGCTGCACTTCTAATCAGAGCTGCTTAACAGATTGTCTCACTGCTAATTTCATGAGAGTGAAGTTGACATTGTCCTTCTTTTATGTTCATCAAAACACTGCCATGTGTTTTGATGTATTTTTGTTCTTTTAGTTTTAAACATCGATTTTTTTCTCTCTCTCTAGTAAGAAGTAACAATTACATGATTTGTATTTATATAATGACAAGCCCAAGATTCACAGAGAGATGCAGCACTCCATTGGCTTAAAAACAGACAAAATGTAAGGTATGCAAGCTTTTGGGGACTGATGTTGATATAAATCCTAGCAAATAAAATATGGATTGAAAAACTTAGTTCCAAGTTTAGCTTCTATTAGTCAGATAGATAACTGGGGAGATAAAGGGGTTGGTACTTGTGGAACAGTGAGGAAGTGTTGGCACAGAGAAAGGTGATGATATAATTAACCCCCAGGAGATACAGAGATGTAATTATTGGTTGTGGGATTATAACTTGCCATAAACCAAATCTCTCTATTGAATCTATAATGTATATAAATTATCCTGTAATCATAATTGTTAAGTTCTTAAGCCCAAGATCAAGACTTAAGAGGTCACAGATAAAGTGATTATTTTTTGTAAGAAATCACCTCCTTTATTAATTTTCTGTAGGAGCACACACTGGTGAACAAGTTTGACGTTTTTCCCAACGATTTATACAAAAGCATTAAAAATTGCATCATAGACCAAAGGTAATGCACATTCACTCCATCTTTTTATGTTGATAAAGACATTCATTGTGGATTCTTGTCAGCAAGAGCTGCATTCATACTCTTGGAGTCTGGCTTCAACCAGTGCCTGGTGGTCTGCCTGAGGCTTCCTGCCGCTGCTGAACATAGTGCAGTTATGGGATGCTTGGAGCTCTGCTTGGGTAGCAAACATCAAACAAGGAAGAATACATTCTTTTGGCAGCATAATTCAGGTAGTTGAGTGAATTGTAGAAAGGTATAAAAATATTTGGTCCAATAGACATCATTTGTCCTAAACAGCAGAACACCACAGCTCTTGGCAAAAATCACATGAAGAAAAAACCACCTAAATAGTGTTGTTCCCATTTTAAGAGGAATAAGTCAATTTAAAGTTGTATAAAATTTTAAAAGCATTAGGGATGTTTTTGGTCCTCCTCTTTAAGCAACAGAACATGCATTTTCCACCTGTACACCATGAAAGAGAGGTTGAATTCTGTTTCAGGTGCTTTTCCCAACAGTTGTCGTTTATCCACACTGATGTATGTAAACTGCTAATACAGTTTAAATGGGCAAAGTGTGAGAAGAGACCCCGTTTGCCAGTTTTTATTGTTCCCCAGGTTCCTTAGGGCATTACAGAAATCACTATTTTATTGATCAAAATTAAAGAATACAAACATTTTAAGGGGAAAATGGTATAAAAATGAGTTACAGTGCTCTGGACTAACCCCTACAGGGAGATCCACAAGGGTCATGTATTACACGACAATGAATGAAGGGCCTGTTACTTTCTAGCCAAGTTGGAAAAAGATGGTGAAAGAAACAGTATCAAATAGAAACATTTTCCCGCATTCCTACCTCAGTTTGCCTGCACTTACTGTATTTGAAACAAACTTTCTCTTTCCCTTCCGAAGTGCACAGGAGGTGAAAGACTCAAACTGATGCAGGGAGTCTGTAAGAGGCCAGGACCAAGCTCCCAGCTCTCCGGGCCCTGAATGTTGTCACAATAAATACTACATGGAACTGTGAATAATGGATAAGTACTGAGAGGTTCTGAAAAATTTACTCTAGGTTTACAAGAGCCTTTTCTTTATCAACCACTGCCAAGTTAGAACTCCTGTGGAACAGTCAAACTCCCTCTTTCCTCTTACTCATTTTGCAGTTTAACTCTCATAGAGAAGATGAAACCATCTGAAATACACAGTGGATTCTCTCTTGGCAGGGCTTTGATGTGTAACTTGTGTAGCAAAAGTTTGCTCCTAGGATTTAAACCCAAAAACCACCAAACCAATTACTTTGACATCCCTTCAGATCATAAAAGAAACCCTCTTTTTATGCATTAGAAAGGTTTCTGTATTACCAGCAGTGTATTTCTGCCCTTTAGAAAGGCTGTGATTCATATCCCTTTAGAAAGAAGGAACTTCCAAAGGAATATGAATTTTGCTTTAGTCATCTTACATGAATTAAGCATTCCCCTGCTTCCTCTTAGATCAGCTTAAATCGTTGGGGTTTGTTCCCATTTTGTGCTTAGCTGCTAATAACCATTTTAAAATTGTGGGGAATGGCTTTAGACCAAAACTCTGCTGTACTATTGTGTTTTCCTGAAGTGCAAGTGTGTACAACTCCACCTTACCATTAGATGTCACATCAACTTTGAGAGCACATTTGTGGATCCATTAAATATTAAGTCTAATGGAATCAGCTGCTTTAGCTCACTGGTTTGCAAAGGGGAAGTTTTGGGTTCAGTCCTGTGATGTCATTAGGACAGTTGCCTACTTGATCTTAAATACAGACACACATGGCTACATGATATGTCAAACTATTCCTGATCACACAATTTCCACAAGTATCTGCTCTGCTGAAATCACCACAATTGCAAGGCACAAGATGTAAAATTAATTCCTTAATGAATTGTGACTTAGGTAGTGTTTACTAGACAAAAATACAGCCTAAATAATCCACTGTAGAGCCTTGATAAACAATCACTGCAGGAGCTTTGCACACTAAGAAAGCACAGAAAAGGGAAGGCAGGGCCCCCATCTCTCCTGCCTCATAGGCAGGACTATTTGAGTACACAGTAGAAAAAAAAAAAAGAAGGAAAGCAAAGGATTAATAAATTCTGTAAAGAAATAAAAATCACACAGAGAGGTAGTTGATATGGCTTCTCCTTTTTTGGTATCATCTTTGTAACTCTAAGAAAGAAAAACATGAGGAGGTTAGGAAGACACTGCTTTTCAATGGTCTGGGAGCAATAGAAAAGTATCTCGGGAAACTCTAGTCCAGGTTATGAGAACAGTCACGTGCCTACGACAAAATTGCCATGTTAAGGCAAAATTTGATGTCAAATGAATATATGGAACTATATATTTTAGCAAGTGAATTTAGTTTCCCAAAATATTACAGATAACATCTGGAGTTACATGAAGCAGACAACAGAATAGAAAACCCTCACAGGTACCCAGATGTGAAACACTTTTATCACTGTAATTATTTATAGTCTTGTATACGTGATCTTAAGTGGTATTTTTCAAGTTGCCAAAACTGGATATTCAGTATTTCCTTGATTGATGACAAACTACACTGAAATATTTTGTATGAATTTATTTCATTATTCCAGCTCAGTCCTCAATGGATTTTATGTATTTCTCATAGGCATCTTCAGTCATCAGTTCATCAAGTTCAGCAGGGTTTGCCACAGTCATCTTGATAAGCCAACCTGTAGTTAGGAAATTAAAAAAAAAGAGGGTTGCTAATATCCCACAAGAAAGATGCATTCATGTTACTGCTTTAGGAAAGCACTCCCAGCAGGAACAACCAGCCTTGGAGCACTGGAGAATCAGCCAGGTTTTTGTGCAGGCAAAACAATGTTTCAGTATTCGAAAAAATGAACAACCAACCAACCTGACATAAGAAATGGCCTTTAGAGTCAGAGCAGCTGTGTAATTTAGTGCTGGTTCTGACAGTGGCATAGGGAGATGCTGTCTGGAAAGAATAAAGGAGCCTGAGGTCTCAGTGTCATGAACTCTTACAAGATCTAAAACTAGAAATGGAGTCAAGGGAAATAGATTTAAATTCAGCCACAGCGTATATCTGAAAATAAGATGTTGTAAAACCATTGTTCAAAGGTAAGACTGTGATAATGCTTTCATGTTAAATTTTACTGGGCATGAACTATATTCAGTATATTCCATTTAAGTCTCCACACCATTAAACTGGAAGAACAGGAATTGCAGAACCATTTGTAGTAGCAAGAATCCACATAGTATTCATTACTGAAAGATAAAAATGACATCTTACCATCTTGATAACAAGATTTATTGACAAGTCCTGGATTATCTGCAAGGGCAGCATTAATCTCAGTCACTTCTCCTGAGAGAGGGGAGTAGAGTTCACTAGCAGCTTTCACACTTTCCAAAGCTCCAAACTCATCTGAAACAGAGAATATGGTGCAATGTTTCTAAGGGGAAAACACAAAGCACTTCAGTTTCTTCAGTCAGACATCCTGGTGATGACCCACCCAGTGAAGAAATGTCTTGATCTTGAGCAAGAAAACAGACTGAAGTCACCCACTTTATGACAAGGATCAGCATTACTAAATTTGATGTTTATGGTCTTGAATTCTGGGGAACTTGTGCTAGCTGGCTACTACAGAAGGGCCAGGAACTTCTTACATTTGGTTAATCCTTTGCCTAAAGCCCCACAGCACATGATAGGATATTGACGTAGAAGGAACAACACACAGCTCTTGCTGCAAGAGACTTAAATATACCTTTTATCTATAACTTAAACCTTTTTATTCATAATTTGGTAACAAAATCAACACAGCCACAATTTCAGCAATCCCATTTTTCCTTCAGAAATGCTATCAAGTGTTATATTTGCACTCACTGGAAAACACACATTAGTATTCAGAAGCACCACACTGGAAGCACCCAGCAGCTCTTCCCTTTTTCCTGTTTTGGAGGGAGTTATGGAAATGGTGCCTGGAGCAATGTTAGTCCAGAGCAGCTCTCAGCCACAAGCAAACAAGACAGAGGCTGAAGGAACAGGGAGCTGTCAGAAGAGTAGATAGGCACCAGCACAAGGGATCTGAGAACAACTTGTTCTGGGAAAGCCTGGAATTAGACTGAGGCCAGAATGGGTAGAAAAGAGAAGAACTTAAACGGAAATGAAATTCCTTCAAATAAAGCAAAACTACAAGTTGGTTAATTAAAATCCTACACAGAGAGACCTTTTGTCTAACGGTCAGCATTCAATGTAACAGATTTGGCCAAAACAGTTTGATAGGGAGCTATTCCACAGAAAGGATGGCAGAAGAAAGGCCTTCTCCTTTACCTCATAAACCCACATTTGTTTTTTAAAAATTGCCTGAAGGTAATGACAACCTTTTCTTCATTTACTACCCAGACAGCTCTCAGTGTTAATACAGGAAAAGGCCTTTCATTTCTACCTGTTTATGTTCACTTTCTTTAACAAGAAAAGTTACATAATTGAATGATGAAGAATGTAACAATTTGTACATCACTAATGAGCAAAACCCTGTGATTACATTTAATACCCCAAAATAACTGAGTCTCTATGTTTGCAGAAAAGTTGGAGCTTGATATCAATTAGAAGTTTCACATCATGCAACTCACAAAGTGTATAACTGGAGAATTACAAATAAACACTTGCAAGTTCAGATCAAAGCATAAATATTTTGAAAAACAGAATGTAGATAAAATTATTACAAAAATATTTTAGATACTGTATTTTTGAATAAACTTCTTCACAGTTTACAAAGTAGCTGTTTTCTGCTGCTAAGTACAGTCTGACAGTGAGAATTTCAAATTAAAGCTGTCTCTTGTAGAAATACCTGCATTTATTTTGCATCCAGAAGCTTTATAATGGTACTAATGACCATAAATATTTTTTCAGAAAATCCATCTTTGCAAAGGAAGAGTGAGATGACTAGAATAATCACTTCAAGTGCAACTAGAACTGAAACTTACCATGTTTACTCAATTTTGTCCCAACTTCTGGAAGACTACAGTAAACAACGTCTCCTAATGCTTCCTTAAAAGAAAAACAAAAGCATCAGAGCATACTTTAACAAAACTATACATGGAAGAGAACTGATACAGTAACTCTAGAATCTGAATATCAGTAGTCCCTGTCTCTAAATGTTGTTCTCATTCTTTATGGATTGTGTATTTTTCACTTTTTCTCAGCAAATGCTTAATATGAATAAGCTGTTTTGTTATCATGCTCCAAATACCAAATTATTGTTTCTCTATTACAGTGCTAATAACCCTCAGGCTCAGTTTATATGCAGATTTCTTCTGGCAGAATGAGGAATAACATCTGCTGATCTTAGCATCAGCTACAGAGAGCTGTTAGCACACAGTTTGTCCTTACTGACTTAATTGGGACCCAAATCACCATAAGAATTGGCTCATCTCTTCCCTGACACATGTATCCTATCTCACAAAAGACCAGAGATCTCACAGAGTATTAGAGTTATTGACAGAAAACTGAGATTAAAGGAAATGCTGCTTGTCCTAAGAAACATTAGTTCCATTTATTGATAGCTTGTCCCATTTTCTTAAGTTTCACATACAGTGAATCTCTGCCCAGAATTTGCCTGTGACTATTCCAAATCAAGTACCTGCATGAGAACAAAAAACCCAAAGGAATTCCTGTCCTAGAGTAAGAAATATATGCCATGCTGTACATCTGTTCACAACTGTTCTTTAGCCAGAGGGATTTCACCATATTTGTGTTCAAAGGAAATTTGACCTAAAAAAGTACGTGATGTCCTCTTCACAGCCACGAACTGGTCAGGCTTAGACCTGAATATTGAAGTTTCTCACCAAGTTCAGCTCTCCACAGGTTCAATCTGAAGCTATTAAGACCTTATCAGAATGCTGAGGTAGCACAAATATCACAAATAATGTGATAGACCCAAGTCCAAAAAATCATGCTCAGTCTGTCACATATGCAATTAAAACAATAAAAAACCCGTAAATGTCCAAAGAGCAAGGACAGAGCAGATAGGCATAAATAAATATTGCACACTTGGGCAAGGGGGGAGGGATCAATACCTGCGCAAAATCGCTGATTCCTACTGTTCCAATGCCATTTTCCACAGATATCCATTCGTGCTTGTCTGTGAATTTGCGGGCTAAAAGGAAACAAACTTGATATTTTAGAAAGAAGTGACATGTTGCTCGCTTAAATACAGTAACACATTTGCAGGCTTAAATTGTGGGGCTTTCCACTGAGTTTGTTCATTTTTCTTGGAAAATATTTTAAACAGCCCATGCAATTTACAGAAGCACCTTGTTCTGCCCAGGACATGTTCAGTGACAGGGCAGAGGCTCACTGAGTGTCCTGCTCAGAGTATTATCAGCTCCTGTGCAACCATCTGGAGACTGATAAAGTACAGGACTAAAAGGAACAGCTCAATTTCAAACTGAAGTGCAAATCTAAAGCTTATATGCGTGTTTTACCCATAGTTATACATTTCTATGGTAGCACTGTGACTTTTTAAACACATTTAGTGTTTATTTCTGATCACTATTTTATTATGGCTGGGAAGGCCAGTGTTAGTGACTCTAGAAACACTGTCAGCATTACAGCAGCTCATTCAAAGTGCAAAGTTGGCACAGATCTATGAAAAAATTAAGGCAAATTAATACAGGACAAATTAATAAGGCAACTCATACAGACAACTGCTACTTAACAGATTTTGCTCTCTGTTAATATATTGTTACTGTGAGAAGAACACAGTAGTTATTCTGTATCATTTTAAAATAAGCCTGTTTAAAACCTTGTTAAGTCTTTTCACAGCAAGGTTACAATTCTCCTTACATTTCAGATATGTAAGAGTCAAGACAGCTTTATTAGAGCAATGGTTTTTATAAAGTCATATGGAGAAACTTCAAAAGAAGTAACTGAAACAGGCAATATTTTTCTTGCTAACATTTTTCCTGGAACTTTTCTTACTCTGAGCATTTTCAGCCTGCCTTGTCCATTTTCTCACTTCTATATAATTTCCCTGTAGATACCTTCCTACTTGATTTTTTTTGAATTTTAATTAATTTATTTTTATTTTCCACTTGCAGCACCCATACAGTCATGTAAGGGATGTTGCAGAAGCTGAAAAAAATAACTTCTGAAACAGCTCTCTGAGTGATTAGTGCCATAGTACAGCTGCACCTTCCTTTTGAGTCCAAAATTCTCCTCTCAAGCTCATCCTGTGGGCTGGACTCTTTACAGCAAACACCAGAGAAACTACACTTCTGCAAATCCTCGTATATTTTCTAAAATTGTATGTGAAGGAAAACAGAAGTTCTCACTGTAGACTGGCTAAAATATTTCCAGTCATATTTTAAGCTGCTTCAATTGCAGTGATCCTCTTATTTGTGTCTGAAAAGTTCAAGAGTAACAACTCTCAGATAAAATGGTTTGTCTTAGAATAGGGCCCAAGTTTTATAGAGCTCAGTAGAGCAATATGTGGTTTTGCAAGTATGGTACACAAACAAATATGACTAAACTGTAAATATATTTTCCCACAAATTATCAGTCAAAAATCCACAAAGAATTTCATCTAGCACTACTTATAACTACAAAAAATCTCATGACACACTCTAATGAACAGAGTCTTAAATGTCTCAAATCATTTCAGGTCAAGATGTTAAACCCATGGGAATTCTATTGGAAATGAGCAATGAACTGTAAGAATGGAGAATGACAGTTGACAAATCTCAAACCCAAGCTGAACATTTGTGATGTTACTCATGTCACAAAGATGCCAACCAGCACATCTTTATTTATAATAATAATATTGTATAGAATCTGTTTATAAAGCAAGGCTAATAAACCAGAGGATTTTCACGCTGGTTTGGAATACAGCGTGTATTCCAAACAGGAGTTAGGAGAGTACATAATTTCTTTCAGGAAAAAAAAAAAAAAGTGAAAAATTAAAATTCTGAGCATGCAACAAAAACCACTGCAAATAAAGTAAAGGTCAAATTAAAAACAGTTAATAAGTAATCTCAAAATTTGAACTTTGAGCTTATGTGGTCAGTCCATTAAATAAATCACCCTAAAGGAATATGAAATGTCAACGTATACCAAATCTCTCTGCATTCTTTTTCAGAACAGCAGCTGAATTTACTCTAGCTTCATTCATTTCAACAGGACTTTGGTTTCAGCTTAACTAGCACACTCTGAACTCAGGCCTTCACTTAGTGTAACCTGCCTCTGTTAAATATTTCATATATCCCTGAAGTGTGAACTCACACCTCCACTAAGAGGCATACAAAACTTTTCCTCTCTGCCTAAAACAAAAGCACTGTTTGTTACTCCTTCAAGTGATGTGTATAGAAAAATAATGGGTACATTGACCAGAATAGTGAAAAAAAGCTTAGATCTTGACTCAGTTTGCAAGTAATGAACAATAAATGTTATTTGTTTCACTTGCAGCAGAAGGCAATTAAACAGGTAAGTTTAAGATTATCTGGAAATAAATGGATGAACTTTTCTCAGTGGCAGTCATTACTTTTAAAGCATTTCTCCTCCTCTTCTTGCTTACTTTTTAAACATTTCTCTTTGCTAGAGTACCACTGATTCTGTTTTTCAGACTTTCACGGGTAACTTCCATTCAAACAGAGCTTTGACAGCAGTAGACGCTTTCAGCATTAACTACACCAAATGCAAAATCACAGCAAGCGCTGATGCACGAGCCCGTCCCCGGCGGTGCCACTCGTGCAGCTGTGGCCGCACAGGAGCCAGAGCCAGACCTGTGCAGCCCAGAGCGGCTCCAGGCCCTGCCAGCCTGGCTGGGGCTCCCTGGCTGCCCACGGCAATCCCTGCCGCGGCTCTGCCTCCGCCACACACCCGCCCCTGCCCCTTTCTTGCGCTGCTGATGCTCCTTGGAGCCAACACCAAGCGGTTTGCGAGCGGCAATCCCGGGAAAAGCCATCCGCTTTTTTGGGCAAGCTGGTGTGCTCCCCGCTCGGCCCACTCTGCGAAGCCTGTCTGGGACCAGAAGGGGTCTGAGCCGCTTTGCCAAGAACTGCAGTGTGGACGTGAGGTTAAAAGTTTCCGGCCAGCTAACGGAGGTGAGCCTGCTCCTGTGGGAGCGGGATCGGGAGCGCCAGCAGTGGGACCGGGGGCAGGTGAGGGGCCCTCCGAGGCTTCAGCCATCTTGCGAGGTTCTCCGGCCCCCGCCGACACCGGGGGGCTCCGGGCGGCTGCAGCATCGCGCTCCGAGGGGCCGCCGGGACACGGCACGGCGGGAGGCAGGGAAAGAGGGAGGGATAGAGGGACAGAGGGATAGAAGGATAGAGGGCGGCTGCCGCCCGGGGCCGCCAGCGTGACCCGCGCTCCGGCCGCTCCGCACACCCAGCCCCGGCTGGCGGGGGCTCTCCCGCGGGCTGGGCCGGGGCGAGCTCCCGCAGCCCACCCTGCCCGCCCTCCCGGGCAG
>VZRV01004347.1:2036556-2099136 GCA_013398115.1 Falcunculus frontatus | reverse complement strand
GGGCGGGCGGCGGTGGCCGAGGGGACCCGCGGGCCCTGAGGAGCGAGCGGCCCGGGCTGGGCTGTGCGCTCCGCCGGCAGCGGGCGCCGGGGCCGCCTGAGGGAGCCGCCATGTTCCGTGCGCCGCCGCGGAGGAGAGGGAGAGGATTTAGCCAAACAATGCAACAGCTGCTCGGTGTTTATTAAATAAATACAGGTACCAAGTCTACAGCAAGTGCACGTGGGACGTTTCGCCTTAGGGTTACCGCTATTTCTTAGCTATTACTCCAGAGTAACGCGCCGACAGCGCTTTGGGTGTGAACACCGCATCGTTTTCCCTCGGAATGGGCTGAGTTGGAAGAGACCCACAGGGATCAAAGTCCAACGCTTGGCCCTGCAGAGGCACCCCAACAATCCCACATGTGCCTGAGGGCGTTGTCCAAACGCTTTCTGAGCTCTCTCAGGTTTGGGGCCGTGACCATTCCCTGTTCAGTGCCCAACCACCCTCTGAGTGAAGAACCTTTTCCTAATATCCAACACAAACCTCCCCTGACACAGCTCAAGCCGTTCTCTTGGGTAAGCCCGTTTTAGTCAGAAGCTGTAATAACGTAAGCCTATAACCTAACCTAACTCTAACCACTGCAGCTGATAGCAAACAAGTAAATACTTTGCCCACAAGCAAAGTGACTTTTCAGTGTGGTCTTCATTCAATCGCTGACAGGTTGTTCCGGTTGTCCATCAGTGACTGTTTTCTCTTCCTTCTTACATTTAATCCCAAAGAAACTGAAGAGTTTCATTAGCATTAGATCAACAATCTCCTCTTCTTCTGAAGCCTGAAATAACAACGAATATGTTACTCAGAGGTGCACACCCGAAGCGGATTCAGTGTCTGCTGAAGCCGGAGCAAGTTGCAAGACAAAATCTCTACTTGAGGTGAAATAAGCCAACTTTCAGCAGAGCACGAGTGATTGCCAAGGAAAACATCTTGCCAATATTTTTTTATCCAGACAGAAGCCCCAAATGGGTATGGACACTATAGAAATTTTGGCTGTCAAGTCCCATGTGCACTTTCCAGCTCCCATACAGCTCGTACACAATGAGACACCCACCATTTCCAGATGAAGTGAATGAGAAAAACTCAATGTATCTTGTCTTCTATCAACCATATTCTTTGTTTTCATCTCCCTTGACTTTATTTAAAACATAGAGGAATTTTAGTCAGTGCCAGAGTGCTAAGCTGGATTTCACACTATCAATAGCTTGAATGGGTCAGGCACTCACAGTGAGAGTTTTAAAAGGCACTTCAGTAGCAGTTTTGGCACTGATTTCAGTATAGCCCAGCAAAAGCCCAAGAGTTTCTTGCTGGATTTAGTATGTGAACAGAAGGCTACAAATCAGATCTGAACAGGGACTCATATGAACAGTAATGGACAGTGTAAATCTGGAAAACCTGAAGTGTACTTTCTGAACAAATGTTGCCTTCTTAAAAGTTGGACTGAATTTACATGGTTTTCATCCATGGTTGAATACCTGAGCAAGCACTGAACAAAAAACGTTAAAAGCAGGAGAGCTTAGATGAACAAACCTGGTAGTTCTTCTGCTCCTCACTAAAAGCAACCAGAATCACCGAAATGAACAGATTCAGTACCACAAATGTCATAAAAATTATGCAAGATCCAATTAAGAAGGAGCCTAAAATTGGATTGTAGTCCAGGACCTGTATAATGCATAAGGTAAGACATCATATTGTGATTATAACAACAAACAAACAAACAAACATACATACTTACATACATACAAGCAGTTAAGACCCAATAAGAAGTTTGTCACTTTGAAAATCCTGTATCTAATCAATTATATCATATGTGTTATACATATATATAAATTTTCTCCTTTAGTCACTGTCCTGTGTTGATATCATATAGTACAAAGAATATTTATATATATATATGTGTGTGTGAATATGGGCAATTTTGGGTTTTTTTAAAGTATTTGCATTTGATTGCAATGGTATGACAATTTCACATGAAAGTTGACAAGCCTGAAGATCTGTTTATCCACAGAACAGCTGAAGCTTCTTCCTGCCTCAGCTTTCAAAATAGATGAAATCTCTGTATGCATTTATTTTATTTTACTGTATGCTTTACAAGGAAGCACAGTCACACTGTCAGAGACACTTATAAACCAAGGGTTGTGAAAAATCCAAACCCTAATCTTCATATAAGCTACAGTATAGGAATATATTTTCAAGATTAACATGAGTGGGATGCAGAGGTGAAAAAGTCTGTGCCCAATTACCGATCTTCAAAGCCACCCATATCCTATTGGATCCATGGTCTAAAAATATCCACCAAGGAGGATTTCACAGTCAGAGATGTCCAAGAATTAACCCACAAAGAAATGTTCAAAGGATATTGAAATATTTGAAAGATCTTACTGAAAAAGTGGTATATAAAGAATAACAAAAAAAAATTAACATGAAGTTCCCTTGTGGAAGGCCTTGCCTTTCTTGGAAGGATAGAGGGGGTGTTCAGAACAAACACAGGGGTTTGCTCACATTTCTATCTGTAGCTTTCTAAGGAAATTGCTCGAAACTTTCAATCATTTAGTAACATCTCTAGTTGAAATGTGAGCAGGTTTCTTAATGAAAGGTTCACTATGAGCCTACTCATGGTCAAAATAGGACATGAAAGATTTCACTTGGCATCTTTTTCTTGCTCAGAAAAGGTGGCTGCTTTAGGAAGCTGTGGAGCTGCAAAATTAGATTAATGTTTAACACTAATTGAAAATCCTTCTATTTGCTGGGTCAAAGCATATTTGATAGCTGAGATGCCAATTGTATGGTTGTAAACTTCTCAAAATTAGATGTGGTACCTCCTCATAGTTGAAGATTCCCAGCTGAAGACTGACCATGGTCTCTGCTGAATCAAAGAGAGTTTTGTAAGAGTAGAGCTTCCATCCAAATATCAGGTTTGCCTGCAGAGGACAGAAGTCATGTCTTGTGTCATGATCAGAGTCCTTGCTGCAAAATGTGTTTAGCTCTAAGAGTTTTTATCACGGATATGAGAATGTCTTATATCTGCTCAGCTTGCCACTAGATATGTAAAAAAGGTACTTATTTCCCACTTATAAACTATACAAACAGAAAATGACACTTTCTGAACTCTCCACAATTTAAGTTTTATCCAGAAATTCTTTTTTTCTGTACTTTGTTCTTTGTCACGTCTATTACACATAGAGAATCCTTATTTTTCAGCTCAGTGTTTGATTTTTCACTAAATTTCAGTTTGCAAAGAACAGATAAGTGGATGTTTTAACTTCACTTTCACTCATACAGAAGACTTGGGCTCCAAGCTGCTAACCTAAGATTTAGACAGGCAGCTTTATTCCACTTTACATGGCAAAGTTATGTTGCTTTTAGCATTCAGAAATAGTTGATTTAACCTAACAGTACCTGGAAGCAGGCTGCAGACAACAGAAAGCACTGTGGTACTCACAGCAATGGAATAGGCAAGGAACATGATTGCAATAACAGTGATGAATCCAGAGATATCACCCCATGCCCTCCTTAGTGTTGAAGTGATCATGTTCAGTTTAGGGTTGAGCCTCAGCAGATGCCACAGTTTCACTGTGGAGAGAAGCACCAGGAATGCAATCAGGTAGCCAAGAACTGCATCAGCTCTTGCTGTTTCACTGAAGCTTACAGAGCTGTTAGGGAAAAAAAGAAAATACACAACATATCATGCACACAGAATCCTTTGAAGTGCATAAATGGGTATGCTGGAAAAGCCATTTACTCTGTCCTTGGTTTCAGTGGAGACCCAATGAGTTCCTGCTTGAGTGTTCCCACCTGCACTTCCTACTGCATGCACACAAAAAGCTCTGTTGTGCATGGATAAGATTTTTTTAAGGAGAGGAGGTCTAGGCTGTAGCCCCAATTCTGCTCATTATCCTGTGATTCTACCACCTCTTTCCCATGTGATCATTTTTAAAAAGATGTTATAATTTTCCGTTCTGTACTAAATAATCCTTTATTGTCCTCTAACTCAATGGCTCTTTACAACAAAGATCAAGGCAAATTATGTGCTTTCTGTGTGGATGTCCCATAGCAGAAAGGCTTGTCACTTCACAAGAGGGTGAAGCAGAGAGGAAAGTAGGGGCTGAAAAATGGAACTTGGTGCTCAAGCCTGCTGGATTTTATTAGAGCAGTATCAGAAGAAAATCCTATTGCTGACACAAATCTAACACTCACACCCTGACACACTCACAGGCTTCATGAATATAACCATCTAGGATAACAATACCTAGCACAGACAAGGTGCTGTCTGGGAAGAGGAAAAATAGATTTATTTCTGCATAACCAGCAACAACAAAGGATGCACTAAATAGCATTAGCACTTACTCCTCCTTCTGTTCCTGGTAGTAGCTGATGTCTCGTGTCCCAAGGACTGTCCGTTTCACAAACACTGACAGAGCACTCCAGCTAATCAGTATAATGGCCAGCTCCAGGAGATTCCACTTGCTATGGAAGTATCTCCATCTCAGACTCTTCATCAGCTTGCCCTGTGAAGAGTTTTACTCTTTCAGTCTCATCACTGCATATCCTACAGTGCACCTCTGAAGATTAGGGCAATGCCCTCCACAATAAAGCAGACTACTCTGCATTAATAAAACTACATCTTGCACTAGGTTCTCATTATCTTTCTCAAAAGGATCATTCCAGCCAAATACAGTTTTGCCTTCCTGTTATTTAATACTGACACTGTACCTAATTCAATCTGCCATTGGTGTAGCAGCACTGGCACTACTGAAATCAAGTTCAGTCCTAAAGCTTTTGTATGTGATCAGCAGCAGGCACAAGGTAATGCTCTCAGCCAAACTTTCCATTGGGCCTCACCTGTACGGTCATGTAGTACACAATAAAGAGGAAATAAACTACTTCTGCTGCAACCACAAAGATGTGGAGGCTGTTGGTGTAGGGGTAGAGTCTCACACTTTGCAGCTCCACGCTTGTGAAGAAGGCCCCTAAAAAACAAACAGGGCTCTGATAATGACCCCTTTCTGCTTTCATTCAAACAGCTCAGTTCACCAGTAAGACTTCTGTACTTGATTTCACATCAGTGTGAGGCTGAATCCAACCATCAAACTGAGATTTAGACTTGACTGTGTGAGTAACCCTGTAAGTGTTTGAAATTTTCCTCAAACAGGAATTTCAGAGAGTCAAGGCTTTTAGAGTGGTAGTGCTGTCTGTGTGATAGCACAATAGTAATCCCAGCAGGGCTCAGTTGGCTTGGACTGCAAATGCAGAAATACAGCAGGAGGACTTGGAACTTTTTTAAAAAGCTGAATCTCATTCTAAACCCAAAATGAGCTCAGTTTTGTGGTCAGTTTGGGCATTTTCCAGTACTTGGACACATCAAGAGAGGCTGCTGCTCAGACCAAATGTTTTCCCATAGCCTTTAAACCAGAATTTGGTTTCACTGTTCTCTTTGTTGTATCCAGATTATGTATTATATGATTACATAGTTTTATATCAGAAGTCATCTGGAAGAAAAAAGACGGACTGTTATTTGTATTTTTTGTTTTTATATTGTATTGATTAGCTGAAGTGATTAGGAAACAGAATTTTTCTTGTTCCTCTTGTGTAAATTCTGGAGATCAAGTTTCAGTACCGTATTTTCTTCATCAGTAGATGACCACAGCATAAGCAAACATAACCTATTCCATTATGGTCTATATTACTGTGATGCTGCATTTTTCCTAAACGGTTTATAAAATTTGCATTGATTCTCTCATCATTAGATTTATTAAAACACTTGTCTTTACTAAACAAAGAACTAGGAAAACACTGATAGTGTGTAAATCTACCTTCTGTAGGTGCATTGCTTGCTGTCTTCAGAAATGTGTAACTTAGGAAAGGTTCTCACCTAAAGCATTGCTTTCAAACATCAGGCTTACAATGCAGAACAGGTTCACGTTGGCATTGTAGACTGTAAATTCAACAAACACTGCTCTTGTGAAGGTGTCAAGCCAGACATTGTTGAAAAGGTACTGGAGAATTCTGCCAAAAGAATTGTAGCTGGTGATCTAACTCATACAGGAATGTATCACATGGAGGATGCACTGATAATTTACAAGAATACAAGAGGTACCTGGAGGCATTCTTAGGGTCAGTTCCCAGGTGAATCACGTATCCTCCTCCACTGTAGATGGCAAGTTTTCCCCAGCTGGGGTGTCCTCTCAGTTCAGACTGACTCTGATACTGCCATGCTGAGCTCAAGTCAGAGGAGTTATCAAAGATTGAGGTATTCCAGTGTTCCCCATAAGCTGATGTATCTTCTGTTTGTAGGGAGTATGGAGCGCGGCATTCATCAACCACGTGCTGGAGTCTGGGAGGAATAGGGCAGGTGTCTCCTTTCACTCTTACTTGGCGAATTCGAGCACTACCCACCAGCTTGGAATTGCCATCTGTAATGAATCCTAAACAGGAGATGGAAAAGAGCAGCACTGGCAATATGACAAAATTAATAGTATTTCTTAATTTCATTTATGATTCAGTGATGCCTTAGTATTTTGCCATATATTCTTTTCTCAGAAACACTGTAAGCAAAATAGTCATGAAAATGAAACGCTCATGTTGATTTGAACTGAGTTCTTAAATAACATTCACAGTAACAGAGTTCCGTATCACTCCCCATCTGTATTTTATATGAAGAAAAGTGAGCCCTGGGGGAGAAAAGTGACTCACCTCCAGTCCCATAGGAGAGTAGCTTTATACAGTGTTCATGTGGCCTGTCATGCCCAAAGAACAGCTCTGCTAATATATTTCAATATTTACCATTAAATGTGAGCTGAAAAATGGGTCATATTTTACTAGATATGGCTAAATAGAAACATGCTGATATTGCATGATCTGCCTTCACATTGACCCAAGTCCTGATGCAAACAACTCTCCTGAGGAAAAGCTTTATGGTGCCACCTGTCTGCCATTCTTTTCTTTTTTTTTTTTTACTATGGAAAGAAAGTTGTGTAAAAGTGAGGATATATCTGAATATCTGGAGTAAATAATGTAAAATGTGAAAAATTTAGCTTTGCAGTGCAGAACTTTTGGGTTAAATTAAATATAAGGAAAATATCAGAGGATGTTTAACTTGGGGTCAAGCTGTAGGGTTTTATTATCCACTAGTATTCATATTATAAGATTTCTTGCTAGCCTTGTATACTCACAGTCCCTTTCTCCACTTGAATATGCAAGTTAGAGATAAGTATTAAAAATAATTTTCAGAATCTGACAAGCTGAAGGGAAACAATGTGACTCTGCACCTTTATATGATCCATAAAGGTTTCTGAGTAAGGTAGTGTTTGCCCACGTGAAAAAATCCTGGTAACTGTAGACATCATGGAATCCATCTGTAAAGCTGTCCTCAATGTGTTTGTTTAAGTAGTAGGAATTGGGATCTCTCTGCCCATAGGCAACCAGTAACAGCATCCATAAGAAACCCAGATAGGCTGGAAAAAAAACAGAAGGAGACAGCATATGTGAGCTCTGAGTTAACAATGCTGTTCAAAATAAACTGCATGAATGATTACTGCTGTCAGCACCTATTAGGCCAAGGAGGTACTTTGTAGACTCTGAGAGACCAGTGCTAATGAGTGGACCCAAGCTGCTTCAATGTGCTGCAGTTTCAGTGTTTCACATTTGGAATATGAGTAGCAGTCAAGAAAATAAGTGGGAAGGCTGAATAGAAGTAGTCATGGCAGCTGTAAATAAAATGAGCAGTCTAACTTTGTTCCGAGTGAAGTTGAGGTAGTTTTTGCCATTGAGTTTAGAGGAAATAAAATGGGGGCATAAATCATTATCTATAGATACTATCTGCTTTTAGAAAGATGGAAATCGCTCTCTGATTTCAGCTTCATTTAACTGTTGACCTCCTCCTTTTATCCTTTCTACATTTCTTTAACCTCTCATATGTTTGTGATGTGTTTCTTTACAACAAAATGAAGCCTTAGCCACACTTTTATCTCCTGCTAACATTCCCACCTCCTTGCAGCTCCAGCTGCCATGGAACAGCCTGTCTCTACATCGTAACGGCTGGCAGAAAGCTGAAGATATGCCAAAACTTTGTCACCCAAGAGAACAATATTTTCACTGATGTAAAATTACTGATGAGTATTACTGAATAAAACAAGATAATCTACATATGGATAATACCCAGGATTTCTCTGATGAGGGCAAAAGCTTTCTGCTCCTTCATGTAGCTGATTTTCATTTTCTCCACATCAGCAGCAGGAGGTGGCCTGTAAATATTGCTTCTACTGTCCCTTCGGGCTCCAAAAAGAGGGTGTGAATCACCTGTGAGGGAGAACAGTGAACCCTGGAATTAGTCAACAGATTATCCATGTCTTGCTTTTTGTTTCTTTGGACATTCTAAGGAAACATTTCTATGTGATGCTTTCCCTTAGGAAGACAGAGGATGTGATTTAAACAATTACTGTAGCACGGCAAACAGTGGGGAGGGAAGGAGCTCACAAAAACTGTGGTGTTGGGTTTAGGACCAGGTGTAGTCCAGGTGTCTCTCTCTAGGCTGAGCATCTCAGAAGGTGGTGTATTTGTAGCCTGAGGCTGAGCAGGGAGGAAGCTGTAGATCAGATAACCCTGCTATGCCCTAGGAGTCCTGTCTGCTAGTCAAGGCTTTATTTAGATATGATTATGACTGCAGAAGCCACTGTTGGGTTTAGGGGAATAATACAGATAATTGTGGTTGTGGCAAAGTATGTAACCTGAGAACCTTTATATAGGGCTTAAAGGATATGGGAAATTTCTTTGTGAGAGGTTTTAGTTATGCTTGTCAGATAAAGAGCTACCAGTCTACACGAAGGATGTGTTTTGCACTGGGTCACTTAATTGTTTTCCCTAAGTTGTGGAAGAGTTACAGGTTTTGTTGCAGGGCAGTTGAGCTGAGTCACGTATTCATGCATAAAGCACACCAAAAGCTAGGAGAATACTGCACTTTCTTTAATAATTTCTCACTTTACAGGCAGTTACCTGGTGCAGATAAAGGCCCATCGATAGCTGTGTTTTCTTCATCCTCATGTTCCACCTTCTTCAGAACCAAAGCAAAAAAAGCAGCAAATCCCAGCACCTGGAAAGAATCAGCTATAGACTCACCATATGCCCATTTCATAAAAGGAAGCTCAGGCTTTGACCTGGATCCCTTTGGATCCAGGCACTGCAGGAAAACAACTGTGCTTTGGGCTTGTTGAACCCATGCAGCTGAAGCCCGTAAACAAGAGAACAGTGCACAGCGCTGGGGTTTGTCCAGCTAAACTGGCTTTGTGACACATCCTCCCTACTGGGAAACCTCATTAAACCCTGACAAAGCAAGGGAGATGAAATTAATGGAGTTAATGTCAGCAAAAACCAACAGAACTCTGTAAACCACCTGCTCCCTCTTGTTTTAAGGGCAAAGACTTCTCATTTTATATCTTAAATCCTGTAGCTCTTTAGAACATGTTACATTGTCTTTCTGCAACGGCAGCAGATGGTTCAATTTGGCCCGTAGTTGTATTTCTGAGGCTCTCACCTTTAAGGGCTGTGTGATGAAAAGACTTTCCAAGAAGGAGATGACCATGGAGATCAGCCACTTGATGGAGTTCTCCTTGCCATAATGGAGTCCATAGAGCATGGTAAAGAACCCGGACACACCACTGGTGGCTGCCACAAGGAACCAAGCGATGAACACAAACCACCAGGGCAGCCCTCTGTGAGAAAAACTTTTCTTGACATCGTTGGAGAAGTTTGGAGTATGGGACCACCTTGAGAGTCAACCAGAAGAGAAAAAAATCAGTCTGAGATGGAACAGGAACCAAAATCACAGTCATCAGGTTCACTGGGAATAGACAACACCTTCTGATATAAAATCAAAATATTCTAAATTCTTTTAATTAATGCAGTTATGTAGGATATATGGATAGCAAAAACTACAGTGAGAAAAAATAGTGAGGAAGTGTGCAGCGGTCAGCTAAAATCAAAATAAATGTGATGGGCTTATTTACTCCTCAGTTCATGCATAATTGAATCTCCAGTAGAATTACTGACAAAGCTATGAGTGCATTTAAGCTGCTGAATGCATCTCTTGTGATCACCATAAAGGCCAAGTGACGTAATTAGTGCAATTGTTTCCAATACTTCCAACTTAATTATCATATTTCACTGAACTATTTTTGTCTGCTTGTTAATTTTTCTTTATCCATACATTTTAAGAGACTTCTGTGACTTTGGAGCTGGGTGATTATCCCAGCCCTTTACTATCACATGGCATTGTACTGTAACTTTCCACTTTGGAAGCAAAAATGACAAACACCAATGATCTGTCATTATTTCCTTTGTGTGCAGTTCACAGTGCATGGAAATTTCTTTGTAGCTCCTGCAGTGGTATAATAATAAGACTTATTTTTACAGATATAATAATAGTTATCTAGCACATATTAAGCCGTAATTATTTGGGCTCTGTCATCCTGTCCAATTTTGAATTCATGACCTGAATTTACTTATACTGAGAATGAGATGAGAACTGGGTTACCCCTCACTGATGGATGCTGATGAGCAGATTTGGTTCTCCAGGAGGTTCTTCAAATGCTGAACCTGACAAACAGCTTGTGTGTAACACTGAGGCATCTGAAATTTATGAGGTCCCAGCAATTCCAGCTCCATCTCTACACGCTGGAGTTGCATGTACAAGCAGCGATGGTAATCACTGTATTTCAGCTGCTCACAAATTCTCTTCTCTGGAGTTGGACTTCTTGTTTTTTCTGCAGGCAAAGAATTATTCTTTTAATTATTGAGAAAATAGATATTCCTAGATTAAAATACTGTTCAATACAAAGGGTGGTAGAACTGGTGCTAAAGATCATGAATGTGATGAAGTGAAGAGTAACATTTGAAGGGATGTGTAAAAGCAGCTTTAGTACTAGAGCATAATGGTCTTGTGCTGGAATGGCCTGGAACTTTTTCCAGAAGGCAACTTAGTTAAACAGCAATCCTAAAAGCCTAATAGAGAGGTCAGATCAGATCAACTGTTAATTTGTTCATAGTTTACCTGTGCAATTAGTAGCTTGGAAGACTCACTGGAAAAGCCAAATGTGAGTCTTAATGAAATCAGTGATATTGTTTACTCATACATTCTTGTTTAGTTGAGAGTCAGACTGAAAGGAACAATAGCACAAGGCCAAGAAGTAAAAAAAAGGACAGGTCAAAAAGACTGTGAAACAACTGATATTTGTGAGTCTTTTTGTTGGTAGATACTGATCCTGCTTCCAAGCCAGACTGGTAGCAAACGTTTTATTCTACAGCATAAGAAACAGAGATTTCACGGTTGTCTTTGCTTAGTTGGGCACTCAGCAGTGCAGTGAAAGAACAAGAGGCAAGGGGCCCACCTTAAAACATGAGAAATTTCTGAACATAAGAAAAAACTTATGTATTGGACACTGGAGTAGGTTGCTCAGATAATTTGTGGAGTCTTCGTCCTTGGGGACATTCAGCATCTGACTGGATTTGATCTTGGGCAATCCTGCTCCTGCTGACTCTGCTCTGAGCAGTGTGGTAGGATCCAGAGACCCCTTCTAAGACCTCAGCTATTCTGTGATTCTGTAGTTGCCTTTGAGTCAGAATGTAAGAAGAGCTGGGGTCATCACATCCAGTGCTATAATCATGTTCACTGCAAAGGTTTCAGCAGGCATTTCACAGTGTGTTATTTACCTTGGATATCCACAGCACCTAATGTTACAATTATAGGACCATCCTTCTTGCTCTCCTGATAAAACCCTTGCCCAGCTCTGTTCTGCTGACAGACGATGTCTTCAACCAATGACAAAAGTGTGTTGATGTTAGTTGATTTTTCAAGGTCTGGTGCTGAGGTGAGAGATGGAGTCTTCAGGGCTTTAAAGAGTGAGTTCGCAATTCTTCTTATGTCCTAGGAAAGACAGCAGCAACACAGCAGTGACTCTGGCTGCAGTGGCTTAAGCTGATGTGATCTGACAGCATCAGTGGGTGGGAGCTGCACCATTTGCTAAAATCTCCAGAATGGATAAGAATAGCACATCCTACAGTGCTGGATGTGACAGGCAGATTTCAGTGAGTTCAGGAACGCAGCTTTCAGGGTTCGAAAGGGCAGTGTACCCGCCTGGGGACCTAAGCTGAGAAAGACGTGGTCCGTGACACCTTTTATCTTCACTGTCTTGCTTAGCGTTTGCTTTAACTCCTGAACACGGTGATTTGGTCACACACAATAACTGTGCAAGGCTGGGATTCACAAAGGCAGACCTTAATGCAGGATTGCATTTAGGTGGGCAAATGAGTGTTTTGCACCAGTGGTAATTGGCTTTGCTCTTCAGACAGGCTGAAGTGCATCAGACAGGGAACATTTGTGGAGCTGGGGAAGCCGGTAGTGCATGGCAGCAGAGGGCAGTGCAGGACTCATTGGGACTTGCCTTTGTCACAGCCTCTGGAGTGAGAGAGGCAGCCTGGGTGGCCCCTGGGGTGCGAGGCAGGCTTGGGGACACGCGACCATTTTTTCCCGGCTTCTTCTCTCCCCGCTGCTGGGCTGGCCGGGGTCGTATGTTTCTGAAGATCTGCACAATGAGCAGGTTGATGGGGAACATAAGGAGGGAGCTCTCAAAGCCAATCATCACTTCCTGCCATGTGAACTCGATCTTACCTGTCAAGGTCAAACAAAGGGGAGAAGGAAAAATAACCCCAGGCAAAATAAACCATCAAGTCTCTTTCTTGTGAAAAAGCCCATTTATTCAAATCTTGCTTCCAGATTCTGCTGTCTCTCTATTTGACTGCCCAAGCAACGGTGAGGATTGTTACCCAAATCCATTTTCTGCTCAGCAGGATCCTTTGGCACACCCCAGAACATGATGCTAGTCAGCATGGTGCAGAGGAGCAGTGAGAAGCAACAGGACACGCGCTGGGCTCGCGTGAAGGGGCTTCGTGGCGAGCGGCTGAAAACCGAATACCAGATGTGCCCATCCTGGAAACCCTTGGAGGTCTTCATGAAAAACAGATTGCTGGGAGGGAAGAGAGGAAAATCAAATGGATATGTAAAAAGGAGAGGGAAGAACAAAGCTCTAGTTCAGGATCCTAACCTGTTCATGCTTCTAGGCACTATCAGAAGAAACAATAACTAGGAGAAATTATCAAATATCATAGCTCGATTTGCATGGAATGGTCATAGCCACTTATGTCCTTACCTTTTGGCCACAGCATGGAGGGAAAGTGAATATTTCCTATTTAAATTGTTAAGAAAATTACACATAAGAGAAGATGTTTGGGTTTTTTGTGGGTCGTGTCAGGCCATCCTTCTTTAGCACCAATATTTTCAGTATGGTACTACTGTTAGGGTAATGATTAGATTTACTTAACCATCCTTCCTTTCTCCCTTGTTCAGAGCCCTTTAAGGGCAGTGGAAAAAACCTTCCTTGTTTTCACTTTTGTCTAGGGCTTTGGTCTGGTTTTTTCATGCTTGCTTTTCTAGACTGTGTGCTATCAAGAATAAAAAAAATCTGTAAAATAGGAGGTACCTGAACTGCTTCATGTCCTGTTCTGTTGCTACTGGGAACACTTTATCTAGGACACATTCTCCAATATCAATGGCTAGCCAAGAGTTACAGAGGAAGTACCATTTCTGATCCCATGCCAGATCATGGACTAATACTCGATTCACATACCTGTTGGAAAAACACACAGGGCACAGTCACATGTCACTGAGTATGTGAAATCCTCAAGAACTCAACAAGACTGTGGAGAACAAACTCTGGCCTTTGGCTTCTTAGGGTGACTAAATTGTAAGGCACAGAACAAATCCTATCCTGTACTGGACCTGGGATACAGGAAGCACGCCTGGTCCTGCAGTTTAGACTAAGATTTGGTCTATTCAGCTTCAAAAACTAGAATCTAACACTTCTTTTCTTTCTAAAACTGCAGAAAGAATAATTTTCAAGTGCTAGAAAAGGAAAGCTGTTGTCATTATAAAAAATTATTTGTGGATCTTTACTTACCAGGATCTCCAGACTCCACTTACCAGGATGGACTGTCCCCTGAATTATCATGCCACAGTCTAATACTCTGCAGTTCCCCAAGAGGGAAGAACGTACAGAGGAGGAAAACATCCACTCCTCCGCGTTCAAAGACTGGTGTATCAGGATCATTTAAATGGTGGGGTTCACTTTGTCCATCCAGTCCATAGAGAGTGAGAGTCACCTGGAAAATAAGAAGGAAAAATGAAGATTTGCATGTCTCGATCCTATTTCTCCAGCATACTCTTCCAGCCTTCATCAAACCTAAGGGCTTTCTGGCTCAGACAGGGCATTTGAGCTGCCCTGTTTAATAGCCTCAGGTGCTCCATTATTCATCCAGTTCCCTAAACAAATAAACTCTCTTCCCACACAGTGCCACTGATACCTTGGAGGTTGTGGCTGCACCACGGCGGTGTCCTGTGAAAACCGTCACGAGGTAACGATACTGAGCAAAGGGGTCGTTGTCTTCCAGGACTGTGATTTTCACCTGCAGAGTGACACAGCACAAGCAGTGTGTTAGCAGTCCTGTAAGTACAGATCCCTGAAAGTTGTGAGTAGGAATTTGTCGTCTTGTGAACAATGTCTACTTACCAGTAAACAGAGAGTTACAGGGGAAGGAGTAGGACTGGTTAAAGACTTCCTATTAAAACAGGCTGGGCATGGTGGGAATTGGCTTTTACATTGACTTTATTAGCTGGAGACTTACTTTCGCATCATCCTGGATGTCTTTCCTTCGAGCCCAAATAATCACAAGCACATATATCAGAAAGATGCATCCTACAGTTGTCACCACCACAGGATTGTCCACAAATGTACCAAACAACTGTGCTGTTTTGCTGACATCTATGGCATTGGGTATGACAAAGAAGGAGCTTCCAAAGAAGGTCAAATGGTTGCAGAGGCACTGTGTTCTGCTAGGATTTGTTTTTGGTCCTACCTGAAACCCAGAAAAGATTCCTGATAAAACATCTGGCTTCAAAGTATTAGATGATTTACCAAGCAAATGAAGACAGTGCTGAGATGGGTAAGTTAGTGTAGAGAGCTGCTGTACACAGAATTGTTCAAGTTCTAATAAGGAATATTAATTCTAACACCTAACCAGAAACGGCCATTACAATATAGTATGGCCTTGTCAGAATGGTTCCATTTCTTCTTACATAGAAGTTTATCCCAAGAAATAGAAATGGAAATGTTGTTTGAAACTTAGTTCAATATGACTACTGTAGTTTATTGAAACATCTCAAAATGATCTTGTTTTATGGTGTCAGTTCAGTGCTATCATTATACTACACGATGGTGGTTATGAGGGCTGGCTTTGAAGTATATAACAGACACATTGTTTTGTTTTGCTCTACTTACATGACATCCATAGCTGTTCCAGCCTCCCTGGTGCTCATCCCAAAACACACAGCGTGATGCAAAGCAAGTGGCATTTATGGTTAGCCCATCATAGACTATGGAATCCATTCCCATATCTTGTAAAACCATGAAATAGTAGGTTCCCTCTCCAAAAATGAGTTCTTCTGGGCTGAGAACCCAGCTGTTTGTCTCGCCTTAAACATAAATATTTTAGTTTCAATATGTATATAGAAAGGCTAACTCAGAAGTATGCAGCTGTATTGCATGTAATAAATAAACCAAAGAAACAGGTGTGAAATCATTCTCAGCAACTCATTGTTCAAAGCATCCCAATCCTTGCTCCTGTTAGTGAACACTTTATTCTACAGGTTGGAACCTTGAAGCATGAGGTTTCCTTCCAGCTAGCCACCTGAACTCACGGCCAGGGATCATTCTGCAAGTTCCTGGGTCACTAACTATTTATCTTACCTCCAGAAGTTTTCTTATAGAACAGATGACTTTTCAAATCATAGTTGGTTTCATTTGGGTGATAGCCATACCCCAAGTAAAGTATTAGTGGGATGTCATGTTCACATTCCAGGTGGATCACTATAGATGTGTTTCCTGAGGTAACATTGACTTGAAAAGTGCTATAATTGCCCAGATTCAACAGAATCTTGTCTTCCTGTGTTGCTGAAAGCCTTGGTAACATGATCTGTTTTTAAACAGAAAGACCTCGGTTTAAATACAGAAAAGCGTATTTCTTTTTAGCATGCAGCCACATGCTAGATTATCTTTTTTCATAACATCGGGAGAGCATGGCCAGCAAAAATATCACTTTCAAAGTAATTTTCTTGATAATGTCAACTAACCTCTGAAAAGTTAATTTGAAACCTGTGTAGACTCATCACAAAGCCTATGACTGTTAGGGCATTTCTGAGCTGAGAACTGTGATTATGACTGAGACATTGGCTACATGAAGTGCATGTATGAATGATTTAGATGTCAGTTTATACATGGACTAGGAAGCCAAAGAGTAGTACAATAAATACAGAGGTCGAATGATGAAATCAGACTTCACATTGTCCTTTGGGATGACTGTAATCTGGAGTCTATTTCCACAACCATTAGCATTCTTACATTCATTTAAATGAAGGATAAAATGCCTCCTTTTTAAGAAAAGACAGAAATATTTGTTATTTCATTCATCACATCACACAAATACTTCCATCACAAATGCAGACAGCCTTATCCCATTATCTAATATAATGAATACTACCAGCATTTGTGTTCACCTCACAAATGGTAACACAAATGACAGTTCATTAATGGAGAAAGGAAAAAAATGTGAAGAGAGGGCGAGGGTTAGAAAAAAGTGGATTTACCTCAATGTTCTCTTTGAGGTTGCTGACTGGTATGATCAAACCATCCAGACCAGTAAGACTTAGACCTCCCACTGTTCCACTGATGTCAAAACTGGTGTCACTGGAGAAAAAGGGATTCATGGCAAAGCTCACCATCTGTTAGAAGACATTAACCATCAGACAACTGAGCTATTGTCAATATTTCATTCTATTCACACTCTGTATTGCTAAATAATGAAAACTTGAGCTCAGACCCAAACAGGAGTTGACTTCCAAGAAGCCTGCATCCAGATTTAAATAAGACTCTACCTTATCTCTAAGGTGGGTCTACAAACCTTGAAAGTGATTTTCATTCTGAAATGTGTACAACAATCTTTATTGTTTCCATACACCGTGACACTTTATTAGCAGAGTTGGAAAAGGTGCAATGAAAAAAAAGTTTGCAGGTGGTCTCCTAAGCGGATCAAATCAACTAGAGAGATCCTCAGAAAATTTGGCACGAAAATATGACAATTACATGCAATCTGTTGTTCTGAGGGAAAACCACCATGTCCTGATTCAGATGAGGGATGTGCTACCATCAGTACATTTGTCTCCTGCAGGATCTGAGTGCCCCACACTCGTGTATTTCTTGCTGAGATGAAAGCAAGCTGCTGCAGGTTAGTTTGAATGTAGTAATGAACTCTGAGCTGTTGTATCTTCCTCAGAGCATGTTTGCAAACAAACAGCAAATAGATTTGTAGGTATTGACTCATTCCACTGCCTGCTCCTGCCATGTAGATATGAATCGAAGTGTATGTAAGGGACTGATGGGATGGGGAATTTAAGCTTTCAGTCCTCCTTAACTTGCTGAACCAACCTCATGCAATTAAGATAAATGAAGGCTTCTTTGACCAAAAAGATTCCAAATTATTTTCTTGACATGACAGGAGGGATGATTCATGCTTGTGTGTTCATTGTAAAAGGATAAACTATTCTAAAACCATTAGATCCGGAATGTAAGCTGGATATGAGACAGAGTTAGATAAAAGCTTTTTACTTGCCCTTATATCCACTGTTTCATCATCAGCTCCTGAAACATTGAGAGAAGAAGCAGGTGGGAGAGTAAAGCTGGCAGAGCTGGAATTGGAGATGTTAATGGATGTGCTCTCCATCTTTTCTGTTTCTAATCTGTCCAGTTAGGGTTGGGCATAAGAAAAGCAGAATAAAAGAGAAAAAAAAAATAAAAGGAAAAAAAAACCATCAGAAAAACCCCAAACATCAATAGCATGGACTTCGTATCTACAGAGAAAGCTTTCTCATTTTGTAAGTGTAACTTAGTTGCAAAACTATTTCTAACTCTGCCAGTAAATACTTTGTACATGAGCCTGTCCCTGACGCAGTACTCCACAGAAAGCTACCACAGAATCATTAAAAAAGGAGTGGAATTGGCATATCTGGAGAGGAAGTTTTACCAAGATGTACTTATTTGAAATATTTGGTTTGTGTGTGAACATGCTCTTGATTTGAATACACAGTTTGATGTGGACGAAAACCAGGCTTCCAGGGAACAATTTAGGGATGATTATAGATAATGCAGAATGTTCGTCAGGCTCCTCAGGATTGCATTTGCTTCTGCCAAACTGGTTACAGTTCCATATAACACGTCATTATTGGCAACTTGGAAAAGATAAAAACTCTTAACTGGCATGACATGAGTTTTCTACATAATTTCAAAAGTAAGGGACTACTGCCTCATTCAGGAAATTGTAGTAAATTCTTGGCTGGTTAAAGAAGACACAGCATGGGAAATAATAAGGTGATGTTCCTGGAGTCCAAGCTGTTCTTACTATCAGGCACTCATTGCAGCAGCCTCGTTGCACTCTGGAAATTGTCATTATGCTACAATATTTAGTTGGTTCCAAACATTCTGTTTGAGCACAATGGAACTGATATTGGTAGCTCTCAGAACCTTCAGTGGGAGACACTGCAGCTGTTACCTGTGCATATACATTGTGGCAGAAGGAGAGGTGAGGACTGTTGGCTCATCCCCTGGTACCTTCCCAAACAGAAGGGCACTCTGTAGATTTTCAACTGTATTTAGGAGCTGGTGTGACACTGAACTCTGGAAAAGGATTAGAGGAGGAAACTTACAACAAAGGAACTCAGGATCATTAAGCTGCACATTATTTGTCATTGCTTCCTTTTAATTTTGGTGTCTTACTAAACTGAAAAACTTGGTGATGGGCTTCTTAATCTCAAAGAAAGTTATTCTATTGCAATTCAAGTTCTGTAATTCTCACTTAAACATTGCAGACAGCAAATAAATGTCTTACAGATTTTACTTTTATACTGTAGTATTTATAACTTCTACACATTGAAATTACAAGCATGACATCAATCAATATATTCATATACTTTTGTGTATTAATGCCCTTTAGCTGCACACTTTAGTGTTTAGTTACTTGGAAAAGCAAGATCTAATTACATATCAACTGTGTATTATTAGTGTGTTCTTGTTGAGGAACTTGTCCAGTTCATAATCTTTTCTCTCAGGTTAGATTTATTTAAACCCTGCTCCCTTGCAGTGATGAAATTAAAGTATTTATATAAATTTCCTGTTCAGTCCAGGAAACTCACAGAGTCAGCTGTGACAATTCACATATAGATAGGAAAGAGTAGGACAAAATAAAGATGTTGCATCTTTCTGAATAGATAATCAGAGCTTTCTGCACAAGTTTAATCAGCAACCAGAGCTGGTTCAAGCTGTGAAGTAGTGGTGGCAATCATGAATATTGAATATCTGTGGCTTCCTTGATTTAAGGGGCAAAAGGAGGCAAATCTGAAAAAAATCACAATGTGCTTGTCATTGATTACAGGTTAGAGCTGATGCTGTGTTCTCCAGTGCTCTGTCCTGTTCAGCTTTCAGTGTAACAAATCTTAAGAGGCTTCTATCATCTTCATTAACAGACATTCAGTCTAACATGTAACTGCAGAGAAGTTTCCTCTGATATTCAAGTCCATCATGGTATCACAATGAACAGTTTTCACCGCCAATTTAAAAATATGAGAGGCAGCAGAGCTCTTAAAAACCTCCCAAAGCAAACATATATTCACACATAGTACAGAACAAACTGGACCAAATCTAAATTACCTGTTCTGCCTCTGGCACTGAAGTGTTCCCAGCTCTGATTTCTACAGAAGCTTTAAGAACATTGCTCACTGCATTAAACAGGTAGTTGGCTGCTTCCTTCAGCTGCTGACCATCTCTGCTGTGCTCTGTGTTTACAGTGAGCAAGGAGGCACTGACGTGTTTCAGAGTGTTGCTGGCTTTCACCTGCATGAGAAACACAGGGAGCAGTTTATATGTGCTGGCGCTACAAATGACAGAAATGACACTTGTGTCATTTACTGAATATTGCAACATCAGTAATCTCTTGTGACTATTATTTTATTATAATTATTTGTGCTGGGGTAATACTTCAAATGCTAATAAAGATGATATACTAGATGGTACACCAAAATGGAATACAGGCATGAAAAATGCAGCCTGCTTCTACAGTTGTAATCCATAAAAAGATTAATAACATGTGAAGGAAGCTTGTCTGTCAAACCCTGGGCAAGGATAGCTTTTAGATGTACAGTAATGTAGCAAATTAGGCTGTACATTTCTATCTTAGTGCCAAAGTGCTGAGTGCCAGAGGAGAATGAGTTTTACGATTTTTATTTTGTGCCTGGATGCAGCTTTGTGACTGTGAAAGCACTGGCCAGATTTTAGCCCAGGTTGGTGAAGGAGCCAAGCAAATTCACTGCAATCTTGGACATATCCATTCCCACAGCCTGTGAATGCTGAGCAGCCTTTCTGTAGGGTGAGGGCTGGACCTGAGCTATGTTCTTGTCTTGCCAAAGTTAACCACATCCTGCTGAAATCCTCCCAAGCCATTGTCTGGCTCCAATTCAGTAATACATCAGAAATCAGGACAGCTGTTTTTATTGCCTGCATTTTTGGGAAACTTCCCCCAGTGACAGTTTGTTCTGTCCTGCCATATGCTCACCCCTAAGCATAAATAACGTCATCTACTGATAATGTCATGTTGCCAGATAAGGTTCAACAGACACTTCTGTGAGACCAACCTGCACATTTGTGCCCAGTTCCTCTGGGTGCTGACTTGTTCCTTGACAACCTACCTATGTGCATTTTGTGCAGTGCTTGGATCAGGGATGGACAAGTGTGGGCAATTCTAGAAAAACCTTCTTGGGGCAGTTGTTCTTCAGGATTCTAAAAATGCTTTACAAGAGAAAACATGCATCCTGACATGTTTCTGACTAAAAGTTAAGGATTCTAGCTCAAAAACGTGTGATAAATGTAATGTTTATAACCTGGATTGTAGCGATTGCTGAGACAATATCTGAGGCTTGAATTTACTTTGAACAGAGTCAAAATACTGCTGGTCAAAATACACATTCTGGTACAATTGAAAAAATGGGTAAGAATACATAATTATAAAGCACTGAAACTCTTCCATGGTCAGTGGGATAATTAGAGTCTCTACTGTAAGTGTGAGGAGATAGAAGATGAATTTGTTCTTACCTGTGCTGAGACAGACAGCTCTTCACTCCTGTAAGTGATTTCTTTCAATACCTCTGACATCTTCAGAGCAGTCTGCATTGATGTTATGTTAACAACAGAGAGAGTTGTCAGCATCAGCCCTCGGAGCTTGGGATGAAAAGGGATAATTAGGCAAAGGAACAAGATGCTAATTAGGACTGTGAAAGTAGTGCTGTGTATTGACAGCCAGGCTTGCCATAAGTTATGCAGTAGAGTAAGGCTCCACAACAAGGATCATTTGAGCTGACATTAGCTCTACTGACAAGATGCCACTTGGCCTAGTAATTATACAATCACGAGTTTTATGTTACCTCCCTGCACAAAGAATTTATACACTTAACATCCATTAAGAGCAAGGAGAGTTACTTGTGAGAATTTGTACTAATGTATGTGAATTACTGTGTAAATGCCACTTCCAGAGAAAGCAGAGCCATGTGTGATTGATGTTATTCAAATAATGAATCTTAATTGAAGGATACATTGCATTTCTCTAGATCTCTTCATCTGAGGCACTCAAAGCACTGTACAAATATCAGCTTATGACTGAAACATCAACTGGTGGCTAAAATGGACAAAAGAAAATTACCTGCCATCTAGTGCTTTTGGGGGAAATTAGATAGGATATTTATCCCACTGGAGAGGCCATTTTATCAATATTTAAATTGCTTTGGAAAATCAGGTTTAGATTAACTAGTTTAAATTAATGAAATAACAATTGAGAATTAGCTGTTTTACTTAGGAGTCATAAAACAAATAATTTATGTAGGCAAATAGTGAAAACTAGCTGAAACCTGTGCCAAACACTGAGACACATGCCAGAAACTTGAAACCTTCATTGATTTCAAGTGGTGATACGTGAGCTTTTTATTACTTAAGAGCTGTCAAAGAATATGAAGGGTCCATTATATGACATTGTACTGCAAGAAAGCAAGGGTTTCACTGACCTCTTTTCGTGTATTTGTCTGTAAAGACATGTTAAAACTTTCCTCTTGGATCTGCTGATTAAGGACAGATGTCACTGACTTGTAGAGCTGGAAAAGACTCATGCTGTTGTTCCCATCTTTTAGGATGGTGTTTGCCTTCTCAGATATCACAGCCTGCAGGGTCAGGTTCCCATCCGTCATATTTGCAGGTCCAACCTGATGAAGAAATCAGATATGCTGTCAGCATTGGCAAGGCTCTTATAATTTTCTTTCAACAGCTTCCATGATCATCTTAATGACAGCCTAGATAGAGTGGGACATAAAACTTCATGTTCCTCATTTTAAATGTTTTATTTTTAATGGCCTGATAAGGATCTCCTTACTGGGGCACTGGGGAAGAAGCAGGAGGCTTTTGGGGCCTATAGAGAGTAATTTCAGGTCCAGTAAATAGGCTTACACTGCTCAGTCAATGTCCAAACAATTCTTCTTTTAAACTTCTGTTCTAGAAAAAAGGGCAGTGGAAGATCTTTTAATCTTGAGGACACAGAGAACATTCTCTATTAGATAGAAAAATGGTGATGATGGCACATTCAGAAGGAAGTAATATATCTAAAACAGGAAGAAGCTACAAAAGTCACCTGTGGGTTAGTTATCAACTTGAGAGTTCTTGAAATAAATTAATTCTACCATGTACCTTCACTGAGACATTTGTTTGAACTCTATCACCGAAGTTGTTGCTAACAATAATTGTCACATGTAAAATAAAATTATTTTCCTCTTCTCCAAGTGGAAGATAAACTGGGAATAGTTCAGGATCTGGGCTACAGTCCAGGAGAGAATCTGAAACAAAAAAGAAGTGGTCACCTACGAAACGCCACAGAGACACCTCCTGCTCTCTGAGAACAGGGGACTCAGGGCTTGCTCTGTGCAGGCCTGGTTCACTCACGATCAATCTCCCTCCAGAGCAGGCCAGGTTGTGCCTTTGCTCTTGTTAGGAGAAGCCAAAAAGTTCCCCTGGGGACTTACTTGGTGTCACATAGAAGCAATATGTGAGCTGCCTGCTAGGACTGGACTGGGCCGAATGCTCCAAGCCGGGAGCGCTGCAGGAGACTCTGAAGGCGGTGAGCACCGAGCCGTGCTCGGGACACACGGCACAGCCGGGGGGCTCGGGGGGGAGCACGGTGCTCACCAGGAACGATCCCTCCCCGTAGCCTCGCTGAGTCAGTGCTGGGAGGGGAGGGAGCAGAGCATCAGCCAGAGCCGTGCCTCAGCAGCAGCACTCATCTCGCCTACTGAGCAACGGGGCTGTCTGCTCAGGCACCACGCACAGCGGGGTGGGCGTAATGAGACGTGAAATGCTGCTACTGAATAAACCGTAAGAGGAAAAGAACTATTTCAAATATGTTAATGTTTGCATTATAAAGCAAAGCTCTATTATTTGATCAAGCTTTTAACATAACTTCATTTCAGATGAGCCTTAACAAAGTTTTTAACAGCCTGGAGTAAGATAACTGAATTTCTCCTGCTGTGCGATGCCCCAGAACAAACTTATCTCTCCATTATTTTAAAGAACCCACATACAGAGTAACACCTTTCAACTTGTAGACTAATTTACCTTTATATTTGTCAGCAAGGCAATGCATGTGTGACGTCAATGTGATGTCATGTCAGCAGAGACTATTTCAAAGGAGTCTGAAAAACCCTAAAACCCTGTTAGTCCCTACCTGTTACTTTAATCTGAAAAGCTTCTCCCTGTGTCTGCAAGAAGGAGCTGCTCATTCTCAACACAGATGTGTTACTTTGAAGCAAATTCAAAGAGTTCTGCTGGAAACCAGTCAGGCCACAGGCTGGAGGGAGAGCTGTTGACTGGAAAATCAGACAGAAAAGAACACATGGCACCTTTGCTGTGCTTTCTGTTGTGATTTATCAGGAGCAGGGTGGCAGTTTGGTGACCTTCGTTATAACCCCTTCCAAACCAGGCACCCCACTGTCTCTGTCTTCACTAGTATTTTCAAAGCATCCACTTGACAAAATATCCCTCTGAGGCCATATGGCTTTGTGGATATTTATTTTTGTGTGTGCAGTATTTCTGACAAATCTGGTGCTCTCACCTTGTTTTGGAACGTGTTATCTAAATACCAGTTACAATATATGGCCTGGGAGTCCTCCTGTCCAGAGACACTCAGAACAACATCACCACTAACATTCACTGGTTTGCAGTTTGCCTCACACCTGTAAGGAAGTAAGATGGGGGTTACACACAGTATGGGATGTCTAGGAGGAATTTCAGACATGTCTTATGACATTTATTCCCGTTGTTTCAATGAGGTTAGCATATTGAAGTCTCCAACACTGGAAAGGGTCAAAAACCCTAAATGGTTTTCAGAAGAATATTATTCAGTTTATGAAAATATTGTGTTCAGGAACATGGACTGAAATTGCAGCAAGACTCATTTGGTCAATAACTTTTATAATGGTAAAGTGTAAATGGATTTAGAACAATAAGTTTTCTTTACTGTGAGGCTGGTGAGGCCCTGGCACAGGTTGCCCAGAGAAGCTGTGGGTGCCCCATCCCTGGAAGTGTTCAAGGCCGGGCTGGAAGAAGCTCTGAGTAACTTGATCCAGTGGTGATCCAGTGGTGGAACAAGATGATCTTTAAGGTCCCTTCCAACCCAAACCATTTTGTGATTCTATTATTCTAAAAGTACAATATCACTTTATTATCATTATTATTGGTAACTGTGGCCTTGCACTATGATTGTGCAGTAATAATATTAACCAGTGAATACTAGGTTTAAAACCAGACCTGATTTCCAGTTGCAGCTCTGGTTTTGCAGTCACATAGAGACATTGCTCGTCCTGCTTCTCTTCATTGCCATGGTTTCGGACAGTAATCCTGACAGTCACTGCTGATTTCGGAGGAGGAAGGCAGGAAGGTGGGATTTGCACCTCACTTTGGTTGATTAGGATTATCTGTTGCTTCACACAGTCATTCCAGGCAGGCCAGCAAGCTCCTGCACAAACATTTCCTTTAGAGTTAGAACAGCATCTTATAAAGGACTTTCCTGCCATAAATTTTAAAGAGCTTTATAGACAAGTTTCTTGAACACAATTTAAAGAGTCAGTAATCTTGCTTCAGAGTACAGGCTTTTTCAAAGTCGTGTATGATGTCAGGGATAATTATGAGGACAGAACACAGATGGCCTGAATCCCAATCCCATTTTCAGACAGAAATGTTTTTGCATCATGTTTAATGTTAATTATTGCTGTTTTATTGAGACACACATACTTTGCAAATGCCTAACTGTGTAAGTCACTTGGGACTAGTTGTGGGCTATGAGGGTGGAGCTTAGGACAGGTAGATCTTGAAACCTTTGGGAGAAGACAAAACGGAGTACTATGCCATATTATATACTATAATTAATTTGGTGCCAAAACCAGGGTTAGGTAGCAGACATTCTTTATGTACAGTGAGTGGCAAACTTTAAAGCCAGAAAATAAAGCATCCTTTAGTCAGATTTTCAACACTCGATCTGACATGACAGTGAATTTGTTGCTCATCAAATACAGGTTGGTGAAAAAAGTTCAACAAATGCACAAACCACAGGTCCAGAGAAAACTGGAATTATTGTTGTTGTCTGCCCAGCCAAGTGTAACAGTTGTGAAAGGATCCACATGGCGACTCGGTTTAATGTATATTTTGTGATCCTAAATAAGAAGTAAATGTATGTTAGAACAGGAACATGTATACACGCACACATACGTTGCTTCTTTATAATGAAAAAGGTCTGAAAGTTTAGACCCCAGATCACTGGATGCAAATCTGTAGTTTAAATGATCTTTCCCTGCTCAGAGGTAGTAGAAGCTATGGGAATAGAAGCGGATGGCACAGAAGAATTTTGTGGCAAAACTCTCCCGAACACAGAATTGGTTCAGGAGTGCAGCTCCCATTTTCAAAACTAGGTACTTAGGAAACTAATTCCTATTAATTCTTCACATCTGGACCAAGACTTCTTACCCTTGAACAACCATTTGTCTTCCAGTGCATCCCCTTTTTATCTGAATTGGATACATTGCAGCTACAAACAAAGAGAAGAGGGGGTAGCTGGGTTTGTCTTTCTGTGAAACAAACTGTGATAAACTTGGGTTTGGATTAGATTTATATTCCTCTGATGCAATATATTCTTACAGGCAATTTGTAAACATGATGGCTTCTTGTGAAGCAGTATATGTCCCATAGCAGATGTCTGTCTGCTAGTGTTACAGTTAAAAACTAGACTTTTAAGATGATAAAATATTCTATCTGGCATGTTTATTATTGAAATTTGGACAGCTGCTAGCTATTGGTGTATCATTAACTTCTTAGTTTGCCATAAACCGGAAAATTTTTCATTGCAAAGTAATTTAAACACTCCAATACAGAAGTAGAAAACACTTGGGAACAATATAAAATATATTAAACTCTACTTGAAGGATCACCCTTCAGAGAGAGGTTTGCATTACTCAAGTAGATGAATTAAAAATTCATCTAAACACATTTTAACTTCCAAAACTGAATTGTTGTGAAAAGTTCATTTTCTTTAATCTTTTTTATGAGTTGTAGATGGAATGCCTGTAAACACATTTGTCTCCAAGACTTTTGGTGTAGATTTTGTGTTAAGCCATATGGGGAACAGAACATCTAGTCCATAATTTACTATGCTACAAATACTTTTTTCAATGTCTTATATATCACTTTCACTGGCATGAAAAATTTCTAAGCAATTTTAAAGAGAGATCCTTAAATAATACGTACATTTTTCTTTTGGATATTTGTTTTGTGGCTGCCTTCTTCCTTAGCAGAATCTGTTTAATGCAAAAAAGAACAGAACATTTTAGTGCTACCTGTAAAGCTTTCAGACATCCTCAGTGAATATGACTTAAATCCACAGGATTTGACTACTGACAGTGTGAAAGATGGGGCTGTAAGGATCAGACCCTAGAGCTGTGATAAACAGCCCAGTTAAATAGGTCAAATGGTAACAACAGGCTCGTCACAGACTGCAAAGGAGATGATCCTGATTCATCAAACATAATGGTATAAATCAGAATATATTCACAGAAGGTGATGGAGTTTCACTGATGTACAAAGGAAAATTGATGGAAAGCCCTGCCAAAGTTTCAATACAACTAGTGCTAAGGTTATTTTATTTCTGGTATAATCTGCTCTTGTAAATGTAAGGATGAGCCATCTAGAAGCCATTACTGACAGCAATTTATGAGACTGCTGTGATGCAAATATTTTCTGGTTTCAAAGCTATGTCCTGAGCCATAAACTTCACTAATTATTTCTAGGACAAAGAGCTGATGTGCAATGTGTTACATATACAGAGTGATGCTAATTTATGACTACTTCAAAGTCAGGGAATCTGCCCTCAAGAGGAAGAAGCCTCACAAAAGTTTTCAACACTGTTGCTGGAAGGAAAGCAATTACTAGATGCAAACCATAAACACTCCATGAAGTGCTCTGATTGCAAAAAGACACTTGTGTGGTCCAAACCAGCACTGTCAGATTAATGCAATTACCTTTTTTATGGGAACTATTTGCCAACACAGTGATGAATCCAAGATCCAGACTCATGTTTGAGAAGGCATTCATGGCCACCACTTTCACTAGAAAAGTACCTAGAGAAGGCAAAGGCTCAGTTAAAAGTAGCAGTGGGACCAGTCCAACAGGTTTGAGGTATAATATCCAATTTGTAAAGAAAATCTCAGTCTTTTCTGTTAAGAGTTTTCAGGGGGCTTTCTGATGGGTGTCCACTGCTGAAAGACTTTTCCAGGAATGTTTTCTCCCTTTTTCTCAACTTCTTTATAACTCAGCTGCCCTTTTCCTAGCCCTTGTCATGCTATTCTTTGTCAGCTGACTATGATATTATCACACAGGAAACTAGAGGTGTACAAACACTGGAGGCCAAATGAGTTTATGCGCCTTGAGAAAGCAGCTATCTTGTTTGAAAATTTCTGCCCATGGATGTTCAAATGGGTACAGGGAAAATAAATAAAACTTTAATATTGAATAATTTAAAAATATGAAATGAAATAATAATTAGCTTCTACTGTTCCCACTTTGGCATGGGATTGGAATAGCTCATTAGAGGTGGAAACTTTTTTATCTTCTGCCACTGTTAATTAACTCTTAAACACAATCTCCCTAATTCCACATTTTAAAGGCTTTGACTATGTAATAATGGAAAGATAATATTACTAAAAGGTTTATTCATAATTAGTTTCAAAAAAAATCTATGTGCTGGAAACGGACATACAGAAAACTCCTCTTTTCTTTGTCATCTCTACTGAGAACTCCTCAGATGATGAATTACTTCAGTGTAAAATGCAGTCTAAACTTGAAACATTATTAACAAACACGAGGACTTTGTTATTCAAGAAAATGTCCTCATTTGTACTTCAATCAGATGGTGCCATGAAAAAATAAACCCTATGTCTTTTCACTGTCTCTTCCATTGCAAGAATGAGGTGAAGCCTTGATTTCAGTTTGCATATGCAGACCCATTTGTCAGTTCCATTTTTTAGCTCACTTACAAGTCAATACGACTGTGCTGTTCATCCTGTTCTGCAGACCAAGTTTGAGCAGTCAGAAAAGCTACCAGATTCTGTACATTACTGTGCCCTAGCCCAGGATGCTGTGACTCTTTATATGAACTCTACTCATCTGTGGTGTCCTGGAAGCACAGGAGGTGTCAGTGTGCTGTACCTTCCGAGTGCACAGGAACGCCGTACGTCCACGGCTCCCCACGAGGGCCATCTGCTTCGTGACAGTGAGTTTGGTTGGATCCAATCACCTCAAACATCAGCTTCTCTGGGGCACCACGGGACACAGAGACATTCACCTCCAAATCCTCCCCCAGCTGCAGAGTGTGGGAAGCTACTGCAGCTTGAATTCCAGATACTGGCTCAATTAAATGAACAGCAATACTCTCGGAGATCTCCGATGCCATCGTGTTCCTGGATGCTCGGATTTCCAGCTGGTGTATCCCTGGGCCCATCAGCTCTTGGGAGGCACTGTTGAGTGTCAGGTTATAAGGGACAATACCTTCCTTTGCACTGGATTCCGTCAGTGTCATGTTATCTGCTAACACACTGTAGATTACCCCATTGCCTGCAAAAACACAGATGAAAATTTCTCACAGCTTGTGCAAGAGGCCAGCCAATTCCAGCTGCTTTGTGCAGCATTCCAGCGTTTATACAGGAGTCACAAGAACCCTGCAGCTATACAGAATTTTTTAATAAAGTCACTTAAGGTGACTTAATGAAAATCTATCATGTGTTTTCTGCTGGAAATATTTTGAGAATTCAAAGATATATTCCTGAATTTTATTTTTTTTTAGCATATATGTGGCTTCCAGGAACTTGAAGTGAGAAAGAAATGTACACCAGCAAATGTGTCCAGCTCAGAGTAGAATCTTCTTACTCTAATCAGAGGAGCATTTCCATGAATTTCTAACTTCAAATACAGAAATATTCTGACTGGCATCACGTGGATTTGTGTGACTAAAGTTGTGCTCATGCTGTCAGCTTTGTGAATAGAAAAAAAGGGTTTATATTTAAGTTTTAGGTGGTGAAATATCTCCGAGAAAGAACCCCTCCAATGGAACTGAAAGAATTCAGTTGCAGGAATACAACAATTAGAGGGAAAGCATTCACTAAAAAGAAGGATTATTTTGCATAATAAAAATCCTGCTTCTATCCCATGGATGGCATAATATTTATCCTTCCTTTTAAAACATGCAGAGAAACGATCCTCACCTCCACTGAGCTGAACTTGGATCCACAGCACCTCCCCATAGAGCGTACGGCAGTGGGAGCTGTTCCCAGTTTCATACTGGCTGTAGCACCCAGTGATGCTGAGCTGATCCATCTTATCTTGAACAGTCACCTGCCTCTGTGCCATCACGTGCCATTCGCTGGTGGTGCACTCCACAAAAACAGTGAACTCCCCAGGAGAGGAGTACCTGTATGTGATGTTGCTGACCAGTCTAGAATAGAAAGAGAACAACTTCTTGTTGTGACCCACCATCCTGGGAAGTCCTTTGCCTTACATGAGTTATCCAGTGTTAACTGGTCACACCCCCAAATTTCATTCATTCAAATGTCATTCCTAGCACTAAGACAAATTCTGATTTTTAAATCCAGAAGAAAAAAAGTTTCATCTTTTAAAGACAGGATTTTTATGCAATTAAAACAAAAGAAAAACTACAGAATTGCCTTGTTACATTTTATTGTTATCGAAAAACACTCTTTAAACCTAAGGAAGTAATATTTGCTTGTTCTTTGGCAATTACTGACACGTTTTCAGTAATTTTTCAGTAATAATTCAGTAATAATTCAGAGTCTTAAGATCTGGAATAAATACTCTTAGAAATAGGAAACACTTGTATAATAGAAGAAAGATTGTGGTTGGCAGCTTAATATAAAATTTTGTATTGATTTCAAACCAGGTTTTTGCAAAATCCAAGTCTCATGTATATATGGTCTACTATTAAGTTATCTAGTTTTTGACATCTCATTTGTGAGACTTGGAACATTCAATAAAGTGCAAACAATGAAATGTAGTGTTTGTCTGAAGAGAAATGAAGGCTTTATCTTACGTTAGAGGGTAGTAAGGATCGATAGTGTGACCATCTCCAGTGCTAATGGTACAGGAAAGATTCCCAGAGTATGGTGAGAGCAGCCAGTTCAAAGTGACCGTGAGACTTTCAAAGACAAAACATGTGTCTGTCATAACCAGCTGCAGACCTGAAAAACAGAATTATAGAATTCAGTGCAAGTGTTGTCTGCTTTTCTTACAAAATTCAATTAATTTTCAGGCACTGAGAGCCAGCCTGCTCCAAAACAGAGCTGGTATTGCTGCTAATTTGTGTGCATTAGTGCAGTGACAGGGAGCTGATTCTTTTCCATATCTACTGGTCAAGATTCTCATTGGAACATAATTTCATTTAAGTGTATCTTATGGGTCTGAATTTCCAGACTTTGTATTCTACCCAAAAACCTCAGTTAGGATAGGGAATCTATGTTTTTGTGCCTATTTTTAGTGGTTGCCACTATTCCGGTTTCTTCCCTGAGGATGGAACAGTGATTTTTAAGATAAATATCAGTGGTCACAGTGTCACAGAAAGGAACAGGACAGAGTTTTGGTGTTGACAGCCTCTTCCCTCTTACCTTCCTTGCAGTGGTATTGAATAGACAAGTAGCTTCCCAGAGCTGGACAAGGATCTCCAAAGAAAGTGCCATCTGCTGCCACCTGGCAGGCCTGGAGACCGTGACACTGGCCTGGAAAGAAGGAGTGTTTCAGATCATCTAGTGGCTTTTGCCTTTACTGTCACAACAGCTCAGATGAAAGATGATGGAGAAACAAAAAGGGCAGGAGGAGCAGTACCATGTCACTGATTTCTAGACAAATTTCCACATCACTTTGACTTTAGTGTGTTGTTTATTGTGTGGCATTTCTTAGCACAATTTCATTTTATCCGAACAAAGCTGAATTTGAAAAGGTACAAAAAAAAAAGCTTATGTGTTTTGTTTAATTTTGGCTGGAAGCCCTAAGAATCTCCCTGGGGACAGGCCACAGTCACTGTTTAGTCTCCAAGCCCTTGGCTCCAGCAGGATGGGTGCTCGATATGTGACAGGCAGCAGCAGGTCCCTCCTGCCCTCATGTCCCCATGGGTGCCAGCCTTTTCACCCCTCCTGGTTTGGAGTTAAGTTTGTCTGGATGTGTTGCCTTCCATCTCTGTCAAACCTTGTGTATCTCACTGAATTTGTCAAGGAATCAGGGTGCCCATATATTTTCTTCATACAGTGAGAGGAGCCAGGCACACCCTTGTCCTTTATTTGCTCCTCCCTACCTCTGAATCTTTGCTCCTCACAAAACCTCTCCTTTTGCTCCTCCTCTCCTTCTGCTCCTCCTCTCCTTCTCTGAATCTTTGCTCCTCACAAAACCCCTCCTTTTGCTCCTCTTCTCCTTCTCTGAATCTTTGCTCCTCATAAAACCCCTCCTTTTACTCCTCCTCTCCTTCTCTGAATCTTTGCTCCTCACAAAACCCCTCCTTCCCATCCAGCCCCCTGTGGCAACCCCCTTCCTGTCAGAAGCTCTCTGTTATTCCCTTCATTTTAGGAATAATCCACTTTCCCATTCACTAACTCTACCGAATACAAGATAAAGTATTTGAGGGACAGGGCACTTTGGTACACACTCTGTGTTTCTGACAAGCAGTGCTGAAAGATCCCACCTGCTACTTCGTCTTTGACACTGATCCAGCTGCAGCCTTCATCTGTTTTGTACTGAAGAGGAGTCTCTGACACACAGTAGTGAGGGATCTTCCGCCCATAGAAGCTCTCTTCAATTTGAATAACTTCTCCTGATCCACACTGTACAGTGGCATTGTAATTATCACAAGCAATGCTCTGGCCAGATTCTAGCAGAAGAAAAAAGCCCATGTATTACCTTTTTGAATTTCTGAAAAATCTTGTTACAATTCTACTGCATGTCCCTTTTGTTTTGTTTTTCTTTCTTCCCTTTTCTCCCTTTTAAGCTAAATAATTAACAAAATTTAAGAAATTTTAAAAGAATTAAATATTTTTATTTTTAAACAGTCAAAGTTAATAGATTTATGTTTTTACTATCTTAAAACTTTGAGGACATTTTCAATGAGCAAAACTATTTTAATTATGAAAATAAATAGTATTTTTGTGGAAAACTCTTAGCATTTGTTTGACCTGAAATACTGGAAGGTTTGAACTTACTCCTCACTTCCGAAAGAGATGCATGGATTGCATAATATTCAGGTAATTGCTTTGGAGAATAGTTTGCATATTAAGTATGGGAGCTGATCCCATTTCTGCTACAGAGACTCCTTTGTTCCTGTGTGATATTTGACTGACTTCATTCAGCAGGACTGCTCAGATGAGTAAGGTCATAGCTCTAAATGCATACACCTCATTCTTTGATTAATCTGGGACAGTTAATTATCTTTCAGAATTCTTAGTATCGTGTAGTAATCAGGATACTTAATACCCTGAAGAGGAGGATGCAAATAACTGCTCTCATACGGGAGTGTTGCAAAAGAATGTTTTTGTTTCAGCTGTCCCAGGTTTAAATACATTGTCCTCCAGTCGCTGTTTGGATCACTCCCCCCAAGTCCCTTGATTAACAGTGCCAATGTGTGCACACTGCAATAATTGTGTGCTATTGTTATTTAAAGGCTAAAGCTAAGCCTGGCTGTAACTATAGCAACATGATCAGTTTACAGATTAGAGCTCTCTAAATAAGCTTGAAAAATAACTTGCTGTTAAATTCTAGTATGGACTATTATCTCATCCATTTTTTTTTTTTTGTTCTCTATATGAGGATTTCTCACTTTATTTGATGTCTCAACAACTTTTACATGGAAAGATGTACAAAACTTGGCCTGTGTTCCTATGTACAAACCCTGGTTCAACACATGTATATTTACTACAATAAACTGCTAACCCACAGAGCACCAATGGTGGAGTTGCCTCCATCTGGTCTTGGTTTCCTGGGTAGTGGAATGATGAATGTAGTGTAGGTTATTGTTGCTCTTTGAATTTAACTCTCAGTCAGATCCTATGGTAACAGATGATAGTTTCCTTTCAGACAGTTGTCTACCGTGGTTGTAATGGAAAAATAAATTTAGTCTGTTTTTGCAAGGAAAATAAGCTTAAGGGATTGTGCTGTCTGCCAATTTCCTCTCCCCCAGTCATTTTTAATGTTAGTCATCTTCAGCCAAATTTGATGTATAGATATAAACTTCCAAACATTCTAAAATTTCATGAAATGCAGTATCTAGGGAGAAGAGAAAGAGTTACATCAACGCCTCTGTGAAGAGTGGGGATTATAACCCTACATTTACCTGTTCTGTGATGTGGGATTCAACTGGCCAGAGCATACAGCTGGAGCTCTGGAGCAGCTGCAGGGGAGGGAGCTGAGGGAGTGAAAAGTGTTTGCAGAGGTGGGACGTGTTGGGGATATGGGAGTGAACTGGGAGTGCTGAGGAGGAGGGCAGGGAAGGGATGTGGAACAGAAAATCGGGATAGGAAACAAAACTTTATTAGCTCTGCTTATTGCAGAACATCTTGTTATTTATGTCAGTAGCAGTAGAGTGCAGGACAGGGCAGTAGCAGTTCTGGGGCTTGTGGAAACCTGTACTCGCGTACTTGATTCCAAGCCTTTTTGTATTAGTGAGCCCACAGCCAGACTGTCCTTCCAGTGCATTTGACCCCAGTTCTGGCTGCAGTTTAAAGTACTCTCGTGCAAAGTGTGAGGAGCACAACCTCCCCTCATATCTGTATGTTGAAAGGGATGATATTGTCAGCATTCCTTTCCAGAACTGTTTGTTCCAAGTCACAATTTAAGGGACACAGTGTCTGTGGATTTTCTGTCTGAGCACAGGAAGTACAGGTTCCTGTCTGCTTCCTTGACCTGGGGAAAACCTTGAACTTCACCTGATGGAGGGGTCTGAGAAGAAACGAGAAAAACTTCCTCTCTCTTTTGCTCATTCCAACCTGCAAGGAGGTGGTGCCTCTGGAAGCCTGGCTGTATTTTTTTTTTTTTTTTTGAGTTACAAATGGAAATTATTCTGGCACACATTAATGAGTGTTTTTACAGGGCAGCCATATAGGTCCCACCCAGCCCAGGTGCTGTGGTGTTGTGGGAGTTTATTCTTGCAGCCATGCTTTAACATAGCCAGTTTATGTCCACTGGAGATGTGGACAGCTACACATTAGATTCACTCGCAGATCCATTTCTATTTTATCAGCCCTCTGCTGGAACCCTGGACCTTAATGACTGGTTGCTGAGTACCTACATCTCCCAGTGATTTGTGGGTTCTTCCTTCACTGGATCAGGTCTTACATCAGCACACTGGAAAAAGAGCACCTGCTGGGGTATGTGGCTTTTTGCTTGTTCACATTTAGTAAGATTCATTAAGTTATTTCCCAGCTACTTTGAAAGCAACAAGGCAATTTATGCCCCATTGTGATCATGGCACACTCACTTCACTGTTCCAGCTGCTGTGTATCTTACCAAACTCGCAAATGAAGTCAAATTCCTGGCTGCAATTTTCAGTCACACCCCACTGATACTTGGCATTCTTCAGGATGTACCCACATGTGGATGAAAAGGGAGATGGCTGATCCTTGTACCAGTTACTGTAGCTTATATTTGAAGTGTCCAGCCAAATTATTGACCCTGTGAAAAAAGAAATTGTGTCCTGAATGTTTATTTTCCACAGTGATACAATTAGAGTCAGAGCCTGCAGAGCAGGACTGTAGCCCTGCTCCTATTGAAGCAGAGGTGGTTTAGTCTGGGTAAGGATCTTCAATTATATTTTATATTTAACCTGGTACAATCATGAAACAGACACTGCCACTTCCACCTGTGCTTCCAGCCTCAAGATTTCACCATTCCCTTGCATCAGACCTTGCAGCACTTCCTAGTGGGATGAATTGGCTTCCACTGGAGACCTAAGCCAGCACATTTGTTTCACTGGATCAGCAAGCTGGTCTCATTCACCATGTGTTCACACAACCACAAGATTCAAAGGAAAGGGTGATAACATGCAGCTAGGAAGTGAAGCAGGCAATTAAAACATTTTAATATGAATCTGAAGTTACAGCAACAACAGGCAGAGGCTTTTCAGCAGATATCTACAAAGGGACTTATTGCATTTTCTACCATGTTAAGAAAGCATCATGTGCTGACACAATTTTAAGGACATGATTTTAAAACCACCTACCATCAGTAGTTTCATTCAGCAAGGAGTTTGAGACCAGTCCTATCCACCATTCCTGATCCTCAGCAATATGTTTTTGCAAGAACTCTTGAGTTTCCTCATTTCGAATGAAGACAAGGTGCCCTCCTCCTCTCTCACACCAGCTCTGGGCACTTGTGAAGGTTTGCTGGAGTCTAACAAACTCGTAGCACGAATGGTTGAAAGCTTGCTGGTACTTTGAACAAGGTATTCCTTCATCAGTTGCTTCCTCCACAGCCAAGCACACAGCAAGAGAAATCAGAACTGTGACCCCCAGCCGCATTTTCAGCTCAGTGCCCTGCATCGCACTTGTCTTGCTTACCAGGGCACCATTCTTTTTGCTGCCTTCTTCAAAAGCTTGACATGTCATCCTTGTCGTGTTGTCAGAGTTTCTCCTTCCTCTTTGCTGCTTGCCACAACAGCAGCAATAGAGCATGGAACAGAACAGAACTTCTAATATATAATTGTGATTGCGTCTGAGGGGTGTTGCGCTGATGCTAAGCCCCTGCATTGGCCCTTGTGAGCTCTATTGTATAAATGTCACATCCCATGTGAGATCAGTTTGAAGAGAAGACATTAAAGCATTGCTTGCCTCGTGAGCAGAGAAGATAAAGTTGATATATGCTGCTGTTGGACACACGGAAAAGTGAGATAAAGCCCTTACATCAAAGGCTTCATTGTGTGAACACTGAAGTTGGAGGTCTTTACAACAGCAAAGAGATACAAAGTGAGAATGAGAGGAGAATGAGAAAAATGAGAAACACAAGGAGTTACGAGATGGAAAACCACACTGCTTCTCTAGATACGTTTAATTGGTCTGGATTGCTTTATTTTTAATAATTATTGTTGGAGGTACTTCTTTTGGATGCTAATGCAATGTCTGTAATTATTGTATCATATCCATCCTGCCCACCTGTTTACGCATGTGCAGAGTCATCTCAGCTGTTCCAAGTAAGCTTCATTTTGAACTGTTGTGTTTGCTTAGAATTCTACACCCCAGGTGGAATGCTCCCATCATCCCTTAAAAGATAAGCTGTTCAACTATTTAAACCTACAGTATTTATACCTGCTGGGAGGCAGAAGTGACGACCATAAGTTAAAACAATGATTTAGGAAAGATGAAAATATTGCCTTAATCAGCAGAACTACTTAGGAGCCCTATGTGCACATTCCAAAGGCTGCTGATGGACTGTGGGAAGCAAGCCCAGCAACATTTAGGAACTGAAATCTCTAAATGCATCTCAGCTTCCTTATAAAAGATATCCATCAGGTTTACAAAGCCACCAGCTTAGTAGAAGCACAGTACAAATAAGGATTTTAGCTATTGTGATCCTCCTGTCCTTGGCATTAGCTCCATTGAGTTTGATGCCATTATTATTAATTTATACCACCATAACCTGAAACTGAAAGGACATGCACTTATATTTAGACATGGATCAGTGAGCCAGTTACCACAGCACAGAGGAATCAGCAGTGCTTGATGGATTCCTGCACTGCAGAAATGCCTCCTGCATTGCACTGCCGGGCTGAAGGCAGTGCCCATCACTGCAGAGTGCCAGGCCAGCTCCAGCTCCAAAGCTTTCTGCTGGAGTCAAGTACATGCACTGCATCCAGTCAACATGTAAGAGTGAACTTCAATCCCAAGACCTTTCCGGACCTCCAGTTTATCATTGTCTTGCTCAGCTGGAAAAAGCAGGACTGTTATCAGGGTTTTCAAGATAAAGTTAATAGGGAAGTGTTTAAGGGGTAGGAAAATTGTGGGAGATGAGAGGAAAGGAGAAGAAAATACACTAGGCTAGATGTCTTCCTTCTCACCACACCTATAAATCAAGACTTCAGCTATGGAACCCTTGGAGCAGATCCCACATGATTTTCTGACTGATTAATAGGGAGAGCTTATGGAGCAGCTGAGACGTGAGTATTCAAACTGGATTTCCCAGCTCTGGAGAAGGCCAATCCATATTCTAATTAGCTAATTGGCCCAGACACCCGTCCCCTTCCTAGATGAGACCATGTAACTATGACTATCAGCTGGTCCTTTTGGGGATGTCTGCAGATTAGGAGTCCCTTTCAGACCCCATGCAAAACTTCACAGGCTTCAGTTTGGGAATGCCCAATCCAACTGTTTTATATTCAAGCTGTTGCAGCAGTCAGAGCTGAGGGCAGCTGCTCTTCAGTTAGTTGGCCACTGTATATTTGCATGACGCTTTCACCAGACCTTCTTGGGCCCTGCTGACTTGCCAGACTTTGCAGCAGCTGGCAGCCAGCCCTCCCACTTTGTCCTTCTAGATATGAGAAACACAGCCTGTGTTTCTGAAATCACAGATGTGATGGAAGAGACTGTACTTACATGTACAGGTGATACAGACATTTCCAGTAGCAGACTTTGACTCACTTTCGTGATGGATGTGTTCTGTAGCATTGTCCAGTTCTTTCTCTGCTACTGGAAATCTGACTACATGAACACACTGCTAAAAATGCCAGGGCTGTGTGTGCCACAGGCTCTCCCCTGTGAATCTGCTCCAAAGCCATTGAAATTAATGGAAGTCTTGTCTCTGGCTTTGATGGATTTTGAAACTGGCTCTGAAAAAGAACAAATAATGTTTGGAAATGTCTACAAATAAAGCCAAGCTCTCCAAGTGAGTCTACTGTTAGCAATTTCTATAGCAATGTGCATTTTTTTCCTAATCTACGGTTGCTATAAGTTACTCTTCAGCTGCCTGCAGCAGATGGAGAGTGGAAGAAAGACAATTTCCCTCTTTGGCGGTTTGTTGACTTCATATACTTTAGTGCCAGGAAAGCATTCTGTCAGCTTATTCTGTTTACCACAAGAATGAGAAAAGGATTTACATGAAAAGAAAATACCACTTTTAAAGCATCAAAATTAGCAACTAGGGTCTTCAGGAAGACAGAAACTTCCGAAAACCCTTTTCACTCATAAGTGAGAACTCAGTTGATGTCGAGTAAACAGTGTCTCTTGAACTTACCTTCTTGTGGGAAACAACTCTTCTGCATTCTTCCTCAATAGAAAGACTTTTTAAAAAAATAGTTTTCTTATGCCAGAAGTCATTGGCTTTGGAGTGGTCCTGATCTGTACCCCAGTGCAGATCACAGCTGCATCATGACAGCCTGAGAACGTCCTGTGATTCAAACTGCAGCACTGCAGAAGAGCTTGACGATCCATGATGGAGACCAGAAAGTGCTAGATTTGAAGAATTAAGGAAGTGAAGAGCTGCCAAAGAGAAGGAATAAATCACACCCCTGTTCATTTTGGCTGTTGTTCATTTGCCTTGAGGAAGAGCAAGTAAATTTACTCTCTATAGGAGGATATTACCATCTTTACATTCCTGAATATTACTGAATGTAATATACGGATTTTTATCGGGGATATAAACATCTCTGTGTTCTATTAATTGAATAAACAGAAAAATGGAAAACTGATTGCTATTACTTTGACTTTGAGGTAGAAAAAAAGACTATTTTCAGGTATCATTAACTTGAGACGAGATTATGAGTAGTCCGTTTTACTGTGTCATGTAAACTGCTGCAGAGTGAAGAACATTTTTACCCTGACAGGCAGGAAGTACTGAGTCCTGAGCAGACTCTACACCTACACCTACACCTTCCATCTCTTCAGCTGGATTTAAAAATGCCTATTTGCCAATTAGTTCAAGAAGGTGGATCACAATCACACTTCCTTCCTTGCTGCTTTCCTGTGCTGCTTATCCTGATGGTGAGACCCAGTTATTGCTGACTGAAAAGGGTTTGGTCCTGTTGTTGCTTCTACTGTCTAATTTTCCATGAGGCAACACACTGAACTTACCAGTGATCTCTGCCAAGTTGCAATTTTGATGTTATCTTATTTATAAAACCAGGGAAAACATTTCTTATCTGTACAGGGTGCAATAATTAAATTAGACGTTCATGCCTGGCATGATGGGGTCAAGATAAAGATAAGTAGGATTACGTTCAGGAGGTGTTGGGTTGAACATAATTTCTGTTTATGGGATGCGTATGGTTACCGGGATAAGTCACCTGGAGAAGTCCCTGAGGATCTTCTCATAGGAACTGTCCCTTTGGAAGTGTCTGGCATTGTCTTTAGGCTCATGGCTGGCCTTTCCTCACTGCCATACAGTTGGTGCCTCAGTCCCTGCCTCTTTCCCAGCTAGTTCCCCTGTGTTATTGCCTTTCAGAGCAGAATTTTGACTGTTAGGAAGAAGAGGATGAGTGTGCCCCATAAGAACATTCATTGAGCTGGAGTTATTGATGGCCACATTGAGCCCCAAGTTCACACAGAAAGGAGCAGAACTATCTCAAGAACCTCATGACACCTCATGTGGCCTTGTGATCATGTTTGACTAAGTGGCACAATTTAGATCTGCCCTTGCCTTAATATCTTAATTAGAGAACTGTTCAAAGCATTAAAGGTGCCCTCTTTGGGTAAAACATTAACTGGTAGATACTAATGGACTGAACTTTGCCCGGCACGCACAGATGTAATATAAATTGCTTGGATCTGAATTTACAGCCATCACAGAGTCATCATCTGATGTCTCTGCAGTCTCTCCAGATTTCCATAAGTGTAAAACTGGCCAGACTTCTAAGGTGTTTCAGTTTCCACCTCTTGTTTGTTTTATTTTATTTGGTTACACATTTTTCTTCTGCTTATTATGAGCTGTTTCAGAGCTTACAGGCCACGGAAACAGAGAGAAAAAAAGCTCTATTACAAATCGGTTTCACTGATAATGTCTGTTATGAGTAGATATCCAACACCTTACAAAAGAGATCAGCTTCACAACCCCTATAATGAGAGGACTGAAGGTCCAGCAGCCTCTCTGTTCAGGGACACTGTTTTTGTGTTAAGCCCTCTACACTCAGCAGCCCTTTACTAAAACCAGAAAGCAGTTCTCTTGAGTTTTTATTTATATTCCCCCAGAGATGTACAATAGGCTACAAGGTAGGATAGAGTGCAGCAACATTAACTTCTGTCACTGCACACATTTGTGACCCCATTTCCACACCTTCAGTCATGGAAGTGAATGCCAACCTTCACGTTGTCATTCTGCCGAATTGAAAACACATGACTGAACTGGATGATTTACATATTGAAACATGTAAATAGGGATGTTGAAAGGTGCAGATAAGATTATAGAAGTCTTACAGAGAGGAAGTTTATGTGGATACTGTGGCTGTTCATTTGTTTTAAAGTCTAATATTTAAATATTTGGGCATTATGATCACTGGGCAGGCTCAGTCTGATGGATACCAGTATGGGTAAGCCAGCAGTTCCATGCCTCAGCATTTGAAGAGTTTTAACATTAAGTTTCATTATATATTTATTTTAATGAACAATTCGGTCTTTCTTGTGCTATGTATTAAAACTATGACTATAAAAAAGAAAATAATACTTTTGTTTATCAAAGAAATTGTGAAATTTCACAAAAAACTCCCCCTCTCCAAAATTAAAATCTTATCAAGGAAATTAAAATCCCACAAAAATAGTTATTTTTGTCCAAATAATGAACAAAACAGTATATGATCAAAACTGTTTTGACCCAAATAAAATCTGGTCAGAATAATACAGGGAAGCTATTGTTATTTAAATTTGAGCAAACTACATTAGTAATTTTTGCAATTATATTTGGACAGTGCAAGAGATGTTTCTAAATAGTCTGGTGGCGGTTTTCTGAAATGAGATCATGCTAATAAAAGAGTATTTAACAAAGATAAGAACTTGTGTTTCTAGCAAGTGAGATAGCAATCAGTGTGATTTCAGCAAGAACAACTCCTAAGTTCCTATCAGTTTTACTATTGGAGTTTTATTTGGTAGTAATAGATAACTGTTGATAGCTGAAAGTTCTTAGCACAGCTTAAAGTTGTATATGTCAAGTCAATTTGACCTTTGTTAATGGGCTTTAATTAGAACTCAAATTCTATAAGCAGAAGACTGAGATTAAAATAAATGAAGTACAATAGAGATAAGGAATTATATTGGTTTCTCTGTGATTTATAAAGCAATAACTTGTTTCTTGTTAAGTGAACCAAAAGTACAAAGGTAGGCACAGGGCAATGACATTACTGTTGTACTGGAAATGCAGTTCACCAGCTCTACTGCCTTGGAAGGTTTTGTTTTGATTAACCACAGAGATCACACCCAAAATGTAACCCCTAGCCTCCAAAGATGTCTTCATGGCCCTTTTAAAGTGTGGGAGAGAAGCTCAGGGCAGGCAGAGGCTGGAGGGAAGTGAAAGTGAGAAAGGGCCCAAGAGGAAACAGCTTGTGGCCTTCACCACAGTTGTTTAGAGCAGAAAGAAATACAGTGAAGCAAATCTGCACATGACAGGGAGCTGGTGACTTCAAAAATGTTGTCATGAGGGGTGAATAGAGAGAGGAAACTGTGGAGAGAAATGTGAGATTGTGTTGGGGGAAGATTTATATTTGAAGGGCTTTGCAACAAGAAGAAACATTGTGAAATAACAAAATTAGAAGTCACCTAATCCACATCCTCTACTGCTGATAATTACACTATAAGTGTAAATAAATGCCTTGATATTTTGCCATTTCAATGTAAAAAGGGGGGAAATCACACAGTTGGCAAGAAAATTAGTCTCCACGTACTATACTAAACTGCTTATTCGTCATTAGTGATGAAAACAACAAAAAAAAGTGTTTTGCTGGTAAGTGAAGTATTTTTTACTGACAAGCAGGAAAAATTAACTTCACAATGCTTCTTTATTTAAGTTGTACAACATATAAGACAAAACTTTCAGTCATAGACACCTAAAATTAGCTACCAAACACATTTAGGTTGATTTCAGAAGCTGTTGGATATATGCAACTCTTTGTTCTTCCATTCAGACGACTTTTAACAAGGTTTCCAAGTATCTCATCTTGGCTGAACCTTAACCTACATGAACACTTGTGGTGGAGGAGGCAAAAGAGATTTGAATTAATCTTTTTATTGCTTGCTTGCTCTATGGAAATCTTAATATCACGACAGATTAGACAACTCACAGGTCAGATAATTAAAATTGTAGCATTAAGAGCTGCACACGTAAATGGATGAGGATACACTGAAACAAACATATTAAAGCAAAACAGAACATGTTGGAGAGAGGAAAAGTCCCCATGGCTTAGTGAGAGTAGAGCTGGGCAGCTTCGGTTTTTTGCCAGATCCTTTTCAGTGCCTAACATTACTGAAAAATCCCTTATTTGGCTTTGTATGTAAAGTGAATCACTATCTCAATGCACACACACACACACACTCACATATCTGCAGGTACACACATATATATGTATGTTTATGTGTATGTATTTCCATATATATGTGGATTTTGATCCTCTTCATCTCCTACAGCCTTCTGGTTCAATCCTGCTGTTTATTAGTATTACTAATTCAAACAAAGACCTTCTATTTTCTCTTCTAATCTGGCTTTTTATTTTGTTATCATCTGCTTCTGTCAGTGCTTTCCAAAAAGGAGACCAAGGCACGCTGTCCTGATGATCTCCCAGGGTGAAGATCAGCCATCAAACAGACAGTAGGTTTGGAGGAGAGGAACAATGTATAATCAATGTGTCAGAAGAGTCTGTAGCACAAATTGTGTTCTAAGAGATCAGTCAGTCTTAAGAAGTGATGTTAAACATTTTGGGAACAATGGTGATTCAGCCGAAAAAATCGGATTTTAGGGTAACCCCATATGAAATTGCATAATATATAATTGTGCAAAGAATTTCTTTATCCTTCATGGTCAGTGGAGCCTATGATTTGCTCTGCAATCACATGCTTTATATTGAAATAATTCTCTTTCCAGAGGATTTTGAAATTAACAACATTCAACTCAGTTAAGTACCTTATCTAGAAACAAAAGCATGAAGTTAAAAATCTGCCTTAGTTTTAATGAATCCTGCCATACTTTCGTAGGTGGATTGAGGTCACATATGGGAGAATATGTCAGAGTGAAAAGATATTTAGTTCAAAGATGTGCCACTCAGCTGACTCTGGAACAGCTTGTACATAAAGAAATACATCACATGACTATTCAGTGATGATAATTTGTTAATTTACGGAACAGCCCAGTTTAAAACCACAGAATGGAAAGAAAAGGATGAACCCGTGCTCTGAAGCGTCTGTCACTCCCAAAGAGCCAAATCCAGAACAGTGAGTAGAGATCTCTTTTCTTTCCCTCTCCCTACCAGCCAAATGGGGCAAGCATCCCTAGCAGTGTCTAAATTTACCTGGAAAGCTGCAGGAGATGTTTCAGCCACTCCAGCTGTCTCCTGGGTGTTCCTGCCTGCCTCTGCCAGGTTCACGAGGAGCAAACAGCCAGGCCAACGCTTTTCTTACTTCCCCTTCGAACCAGTGAAAGAGTTAATTTTAATGCGAATGTGCAAGAATTACAGTGTATGCGCTAGGGATTAAAGATCAGCTATTATAAATTGTCAATCTATAAGCCACTGGCCACCAGCTCACGCTGCACTTTGACCTTATCTTTATATGCAACAGGAAAGACCCGTTCTTAGCCCAGACGGGGGGGGGACAACGGCGCCTGCAGGAGCGGCTGGACAGAGCGCAGGCACTGGGAATTTCGTCAGAGATGGATACGCTATATGGCAGGAATAAGGAAGAACACCCAGAGCCCATAAAAGCTGAGGTGCAGGGTAAGTGAAAAAAAAATCTGTTGTAAAACGTGCCGCTATTTTGGTGTTTTCCAACCCGTAAAAACTGCGACGCTCGTTCACTCGAGGCAGCACTGGAAAGGGAAACTGAGAGAGAGGCGCAAGGGAACTTTGTTTAAAGGACTGATCTCAGATAATATTTGTGACCCTCCTGGGGGATTTTTCTCACTCCGTGGGCATTTCTGTGTACTTTTCGAAAGTCTGTTTGAACAGGACTCACTGAAGTTGGTGGTGAGGGAGAGAGCGGGATTTCATCTCGGACACCCCCTCCCCCACGGCTCTGCTCTGACTTTCGGTTTCTGCTCTCTGTAACCCTTCCCTGCCCTCCGCTCTGCCGGGGCTCCCGGGGAGGGTCTCTAAAATCGGGACTCTCCACCAGCGGCACTCTTGGGCAGCAAAGCATCAGTACTGGATGCCAGAGGGTAGCGTTAAAAAGAGAGTTTAGAAGATAATCCGGGAGAAACTGCGGAGTATCCTTCAGCGAGACAGTTTAAAGTGACTCTCTAGGGATGACGCTCGACCAACCTGTTATTTTTCCAATTTGTTTTACTTTATAGAAGAGTTTTTTGCTACAGCTACAGAAGCGGTTTGTTGCTGGGAACCCTTATTTAGTAAATCTTGGCTGTGTTGTTTGTGATATGTAGTCCAAGAAATGGCAGGAATCTGATGACACTTCCCAAGTACGAAACTTAAAGAGATGATGATTAAAACTTGCCGGGCTTTGTTGCTGTTCAGTTTGGTGGCTGAATTGGAAAAGATTTTGTGTCAAGTCAGACAAAGTGCTTTGTTTTAATGCCTTCGAATCATTTTATGCCTTTATGGGTTTATGCCTTCCAATTATTTTTTTCTCAAGATAACATCTTATTATCTGAACATTTGAAGTTGTTTGCAAACAAACAACTTATCAGACCTGATCTGTATTATGAAATAGTTTATTTGAACAAAGACTGCATATTTCAGAAAGTAAAGTTATATGTACAAAATATTCCTTCATCGCCAAAGAAAATAAAAGAGAACCATGACCCCTTTAAATATTTTGGTAGTCCTGAGCTCTGCCAATATTTTGGCTCCTTGTTACTCAATATGTACACTGTAAATATCTATCTCGCTTCTATCATTAGCTGCAATTTCACCCATGATCTTCTACAGCCATGTGATTTTCTGAGACTCTGTTGTTACACTAGTTAATAAATGTCCAAATATTTGGAGATTTCACTGTGATGCTAATGTGTCCTCACATACTAGAGAAAAGAAAAAGGTCCACATTTTTAAATCTATATAAGCACTTTTGGATGCTGATTTGGTACCCAGTGTGATTTACAGAAATGCTTAATTCCCACTAGGATGAATTATCTGAAAACCTCACTAGATGAGCCTTTGCTCCTTGTTTTTTGTGCTGAAATTATGCCACAAACTACATGGAATTGCACCAGGAATTTCGGAAGCTGCATTAAGTCCACAGTGCTTTAAAAAGAGCTTTTTCCCTTTTTTATCTTTTCCAGCAAAGTTATCATATGCAAAAATGTACTGTAGTTATTGCTTTGGAATTCCTTATATTAGAAAGGGAAGTGAGATTTAGTTTTCCAGGCTTTTCTAGAAAATAACAACAACAATAATGATGATGATGATGATGAAAGTTCATCCATTGTTTAAACAATTTTCTATGTTCCTCATGTATTTCAGAACTGTAACCCTAATGGAGTTATGCCCTAATGATGGGTGCCCCATCCCTGGAAGTTTTCAGGGACAGGTTGGATGGGATTTTGAGCAACCTGGTCTAGTGGACCTGCCCATGGCAGGGGTTGGAACAAGTTCAAATTTAAGTCCATAGGAGGACATTTCCAGCTGTTATAAAGGGGTTTTAACAAGAAAGTGTGTCAACATAATCAGTGTGGGGTCACAAATGAAATTATAAGGAGAAATATATGTTCTGAAGAGCTTTTCATGTGGAGGCGATATCCAATGCAGGAATTGTGTGGAGAAGTAGTATGTGATCTTAAATGTTCCCTCAGGAGTCATGCACACAAAGAAGCAAGTTAAGCTTTTTATTTAATATCTGATATGCCTTTGTTCATCTCTTTAATCCTCCTGATGTTCTTTAATTGTTATTATTCTGTGAGTCAAGTAGTAGTTAATGCATTTCTTGCAGGGATTTGATGAGGAACATTTATGATTCAAATCTCAACGGCACTTATACATTTTCAGTACAATATTCCTATACTTTATTTGTGTACAAAACACTACATTATGACTAGTGTCACAAAAGCACTCCCCAAATGACACTACATTATGCTGTGTAATCTAATTAATTAAATATTTTGTGGAATTAATTTAGCCTGGAGTCTAAGCTGATGTGCTGAAAGCCAAGGCAAGTCATATACCCTATGAAATATGTTTATTTCTGATAAGCTCTAGTTTTATTCTGGCAGGAGTAAAAGGGTTGAAATTTATCACTGTAAAATCTGAGTGCAGGAAAGAAAGGTCCAACTTTATTTAATTCCTGATAATTAACAAATTACATTCCAGCAATCTCATTTTCTTACAGTAATCTCAGATAGCAGTAGTCATGAAGAATGTCACTTGTGCCACATTTTTGAGTAGGGGAAATTTAGTTAACTCAAACTCCAATAACATTATATGGTACTGCAAATCTCGACACACCGACAGTCTGTCTGACTACATGAAGCTTCTGCCTTTAGGAAAACTGTCCTGGAACACTCCCCTTGCCTAAATGAATGGATACTGGTAACTTCTTTCTGTTTATAGGGCAGTTGCCCACTTGGTTGCAAGGGATACTCCTCCGAAATGGCCCAGGGATGCACACAATAGGGGACAGCAAGTACAACCACTGGTTTGATGGCCTGGCTCTGCTGCACAGCTTTACATTTAAAAATGGTAAGTTGTTGCACCTCGGATTGAAAGGAACTCAACAGCTCACATTTTGGTGCCTTATGTTGCTAATTCTGTTCAGAGTTGGATTGGAGTGGTTTGGGTTTTGCCTGCAGAGTGGTGTGTGAGGGGGGAGCTGCTGTGGGGAAAGTCTCTCCACACACCCCCTCACACCTCACCCTTCACAGCAGCAGCTGGAGCATCTCTGCAGGGCTGTTTGCAGGGAGATGTTACCTTGTCCTTTCTTCTGCAGTGCCAAAGTTCAGTGTTGTTGTCACCCGAGGACAGCACAAGCCCAGCTCTGGGCAGGTCACTGCAGGAGCAAGAAAACCTTTACTGTTTTGAATGGATCAGCCACAAGTGCTGTAGTATCCAGAAGTTTTCCTGCCCAGATTCAGGGACGACTAGCATTCCCCTTTTGGGATTTGGTTGCAGCTGTAACAGCTTCCAGGAGAGAAACTGGGCCACTGTGTCACTTCACATGTCAAACTTCACTTAGTATATTTGACACCCCTACAGTCCCTCCTCCTGCTGGTCATCCTTGTGGAGGAAAAATAGGCAGCTCCTCTATCCTAAACAATTCAATTTTTTTTTTTCAATTAAAGCATTTTTCACCCATTCAGCTGTTTCACAGTGTGAGACAGGATGGTTTACACCTGGATTCTTGTGGCAAAAAGTATGTATTTATTTAAAAAATGGGATTTACTGCTGTCATCCTCTAATCCTAGTGTTTACTTTTTTGTTTCCATTTCTGGGATTGGAAGCATTTAATGCAACTGCAGGATTTCTTGCCTGTCCTGCTCTACATCCATAACAAAATAACCTATAAAGAAATAATCAGTGTTTTTTAAATTGCCAGTATATCTTACTTACCTAAAGCAAACAGAGCTCAGTTAGTTCAAGTATAGTGGTTCATTAAATTGTTTAGGACAGACATGGATTCCTTCAAGCAATCTGTTACTAAATTTTGCCAATAAAGGAAATTTATCACCATCCAGAAATTGATTGTATAATTAATGATTTTTGCACACGTTTTATTTTCCTGGAACAGTTTATCTAAATCCCTCCTTTCTCCTCAAAAGTACCCCAGTATTAGTAGTGGGAGTCAGCAAATCTTGACAAACTGTTATCAATCTCAGCAGCCATAAAGCCTTTAAAACAGGGAGTTAGGGACATTGTTGGTTTCATTCCAAACTATTGTTGGCTAAAGGACAGCTTCTTGAGAAACTTTGGCTCTACCTGTGCTAATTTTCTGAAGGACTAAGTATGAAATGTGATTGAAACCTGTTTGTTCTTCCTCAGGTGAAGTTTACTACAGAAGTAAATATCTCCGAAGTGACACATACAACTGCAACATAGAAGCAAACAGAATTGTCGTGTCTGAGTTTGGGACTATGGCTTACCCAGATCCATGCAAAAACATATTTGCCAAGTGAGCAATGCTTTTCCCAGCAAGATTCTTCTATCTACTTCTCTCTTCAGCACAGATGTCTTTCTCTTTACCCTTGACACATATGTACAAAGACAACATTTGATTTGTAAATTTACAATTGCTAAAAAATGAAAAGGCCAAAAGATATGTACTGCCTATGGGTTAGTGTAAGGCAAATATTTTAAATTCATTTTATCACCAATATTGGCTGCTTTATTCAGTAACACAAGTAGATTATATAAAAAACAAACATTTTCTTTCTCCAGTGTTAGTGAAATGTTTTGATACTCTGTAAGGGGAGAAACAGCAAGAATGAAAAAGATTTAGAGATGGGGAAAGTATTAACACAAAGTCTATTCAACAAAAAGAAAGAGAAGCATCAATAACTGAAAAAAAAATCAGAAAAACTTTTTGATTAAAGATGGTTTTACAGAGAGGTGAGGTGTAGGCCATAATATTATCCTCAGTCTTGTAAAATTTGCTGTAGGGATTCCCTAACGAGTGCAAATAGGTCACCCTTCTCTCCTTCCTGGCTGAACTACCTCTAGTGACCTCGAACCTGGTATTTGGTAAGGACACATACACAGACAGTTATTGCAAAAGAACTGATATGTTGTAAGTTGTTCCCCTGAGATAAGATTTTCTTCCCTCTTCCAACAGCAATAGAGTAACTGGCCTTTTAAGTTCAAAGGGGTAATACAAACTTTGTCTTGGCTTCTAGTGACTATGATAAAATCATACACTGATAAAGAAAACTGTCAAGCCCATATGTGAAGTTCAATCTTCTTTGAAATCATAATTGTACTGCGGGATTTCACTGGGAACAAAAATATTCCTTTGGGGAATATATGAATCCATCTATTTTGTGAAGGCATACACTGACAAACCTACTGGCTCTTAGGTAGGAACTGGTAGGCCAAATTTTCCCAAGACAGGCACAGGAGAGTGTGTAATTAACCCATCCTGATAAACCAGTGCATGTCCTAGAGCTGACAGCGGGAATGGGCCTGGATGCCCTTTCGTGTGTGGAAAAACAGTTGCTTGCATATCCTTAACCCTTACCCAGGCCAAGGGTGTTGGAGAAGTCCATCTCCTCTGCTTTCCCACCCTTTCCAGGGAGCTGCCAGCAGTGGGCACAGCAGGGAGAGCAGCCCCAGGTCTGTGGCACTGCAGGGTGCGGGGGAAAGGCAGCTCTGGCTTCTGCGGCTCTAACAAAATTTCCCTCTGGACAGGGCATTCTCCTATTTGTCTCACACCATTCCTGAGTTCACAGACAACTGTCTGATCAACATTATGAAAGCTGGGGATGATTTTTATGCTACTGGTGAGACTAACTTCATCAGGAAAATTAATCCACAGACTCTGGAGACATTGGAGAAGGTACAAACCACCATCTGTCACTCTGGTTCCTTGTCTGCTGATGAATAAATTTCAGGCTGACTCATGAGGATCCTTTAACATGTTCAGGACACAAAATACTTTTCTTCTACTGTTGCCTTACTTTTGAAATTGTGGTTAAGTGAAATAGTGAAGATACCCAAAGATAAAAGATATCTTTTAAGAACTCCTGAGTTCAAATTTAAATTCTGTTTAGTTTGGGAAAAGCTGGGCTTTGACCAATTTCACTTGTCCATAATCTAGCAAGGTTGCAGGAATAATACCACAGTTACATGATTATTTTGGATGATTGCCATTATTATGTATCTGTAGTTATGAAATTATTTACATAATTAAAAATTCAGTAGGTCAGTTAAATGACTACTTTCAAGGACCTTATGTAAGATATTACTTAATTATTAAAATGAGAACTTGGGATATTGAAATATATACAGTGGGTTTTTTTCTAGCCTGCACTACAGTTTGAGTACGCTTCCAAATTTTAGACAAAATAGAAATCTTTTTGCCCCAGCAGATTGCCAGACTCAGCCCTGTTAACTAAACTGCTTTCAGGGTGAAATGGGCATTTGCAGAGTAACTTGCTTAGCTAATCCTCCCTCCTGTTATGTGGCTTCAAGGGAGAGGTGACTGTAATTCAGATTCTGTAACTTGTTTTAGCCTTGAATGAGGAAATCATTTGAATGCCAACACAAGTCATTTGCTTTAATTATTTAAATTTCAAAGCCATTTGTAGATGGGGTGCCAATATAAGGCCACCAGGACTAAAAAGCTGGTGAATTTGTGGTGTTAGCTGAGATCAATTTTCAGTCTCTTACACATCTCTCAAATCTCTTATTGTATCATTTTCCAGGTTGACTACAACAAATATGTGGCTGTAAATTTGGCCACTTCTCACCCACACTATGACAGTGATGGAAATGTTCTCAACATGGGCACTTCAATAGTTGATAAAGGGAAGACAAAATACGTTCTATTTAAGATTCCTTCCTCTGTACCAAGTAAGAGATGTCTGTTATTGGTATTTTCTAGAAACTTGTTAGCAATTTCTTTTCTTCAAAGGGCAAGGGTGGTGATATAGCTCTGCTAGTAACCAATGGTGTTCATTTTCTTAATTTCAACTTATTGTGAACTTCATGCTGACTGCTTAGCCTGTCTGGGCATGTGCTCTTACAAAGGCTCACCTCGAGTACTGGGTAAACAGGGTATTTCAGTAGGAAGAACCTTACTCTTAGATGAAGATTCTAAAAAAATTTTCCCTATAGGGCAGCACATATAATTTGAGGTCGTAAATTTTAATTTCTTAGTAAATGAAAAGTCTCTTAAAATGCTGATACTATGATTATAGAGAAGCATGATACCAAATGCAGCCTAATATAGAGTCAATTCCTGTCTAACCTGGCCAGCACTGGCCCTTGCTCAAACGCTATCCATTGTTCACAGAGCAAATGCCTTGCTCTTTTTTCTTTCAAGATAATCTTATTTTGGTGTGTGTTCTTGTTTAAAATCAGCTGCTATTGTGTTGCCTGTCCCTTGTGGAACAATCGAGAGGCCCTCCACAGCTGAAAGATCAGTTTGCAATTTCTAGCCGGGGCTCAAATTTGGGAACATCTCCTTAGAAGTTAAAAAACACAGCGGCATTTGAACCCCTTTTTAAAGCTGCTGATTTAATGAAACATATTTCTCCTTCATGCTGGAACTTCTGAAGACAGTAACCAGCGGAATCAAATCCCAAGATGACGGGGCTCTGCCTGAATGGATCCAGCATTGTGATTTCACTGTGTTGCTTCTTGCATGCAAATTTCTATGTTCATTATACAGGAGTAAACAAACCACTTTCTTAACAGGAAAATGCAAATAAAACTGAGAGGAACCTGTTCTTTCCTGCCTGGGAGAAATCCAAGCACAAGTTTGGAATGAAATTTATTAGAAATATAATTTTAATTTTTATCATTCATATTCAGAACAAGAAAAGAAGAAATCTTGTTTCAAGCACCTGGAAGTGGTTTGCTCCATCCCTTCTCACTCTCTGCTCCACCCCAGCTACTACCACAGCTTTGGACTCACAGAGAATTACATTATCTTCATAGAGCAGCCCTTCAGACTGGATATTGTCAAAATGGCAACTGCTTACATCCGAGGTGTGAACTGGGCTTCCTGCCTTGCCTATAATAAGGATGATAAGGTATTTTTCCTACTGCTGAGCAATGGAGTCAGGCCAGTGACCTCTTCCACGCTGTTCTGTTTTTAATCTCGTTCATTCATTTCAGTAGTCACTCTTTTTTTTTTTTGCAAACCTTGACTTTCACATTGCACAGGGTTTTTTTAGAAGTTGTATGTTTTGAATACTGTCTCCCGTATCCAGAAATTTCTCAAATAAATATCTGATGCTGTAGCTTTTGAGAGAGAGGATAGTTTGGCGTTTCTAGAAATACTGTGTGCTAGCAGAGAAATTCCAACCTGCACTAGCATCCAAGACAGATCCAGTTGCTCCTGGTCCAAACAAAATGCTGTCTGTGGTGGGTGAGATCTACTCCAGGTGCACTCCACATGATAGAGAGCCAGACTGATGGAAAAGCCTGCACTGAACAAAAGGAGAGTCTTTCACTGTGGAAACTGAGGGAAAATACTGTTTTCTGAGGATCTTATTTCCACATGCTCTGGGCGTCAACACGAGGGACTTGCTGAGGTGCAGGGCACCAGTGCCACAGAGTCTCTCAACCAAGGCAGATTTATTTAACTGAAAAAGAGAGCAGAGGATTTTCCAGGCTTTTCTGGAAAACTTCAATCCTCAGCCTAGCCCAAATAGTAATTTGCAACAGTAAAATGAGCTTAAAGCTGTTCCACACTCATTTTACTGCCGTGTGTTTTGGTCTTCAAGTTGGAACCCCTTGTCTCCCAGCAGTAACTCCTGAGTTCTTAATATCCTTCAGTACAAATACATAGTGATTAGAATGTTGATGGTTGCCATTAGAAAACAGTTTTCTAAATAACTATTTGCTGATTCTGAATGGTTTTAAATAATGCTTTCTCTCTTTCAGACTTGGTTTCACTTTATAGACCGGAAGACTAAAAAAGAAGTGTCCACCAAGTTTTATACTGATGCTTTGGTGTTTTTTCACCATATAAATGCTTATGAAGAGGATGGCCACATTATTTTTGATCTTATTGGCTATACAGACAATAGCTTATATGACATGTTTTATTTGAAAAACCTGGGTAAAGACTTTGAAGAGAACAGCAAGCTCACCTCCATTCCAACCTGCAAACGATTTGTGGTTCCTCTGCAGTATGACAAGGTAGAAAGAACATGGCTTTTTAACCTGTTCTTTGATCAGCAATTTATAATACATCAGTGTGAATAACGGGTGAATTATTAATTGACAGCACTTAGGTAAAAATTTCTTATTCTGTGATACCCAAAGTGTGCAGGAGGTTTGGGTTTTGTAAGTCCTGTGAGAAATGGCAGTGGGCAGCTGGACGTGGTTATGTGGATCCAGGTTCTGACATCATCCACTACGGAGAACAGGGATGTGGAGAGCATGGAATTTCCTTACCAATGAGATTATTTGTTAAATGCCATCAAACACAAACAGATATATCCACTTGGCTGTTAACTGCAAGGGCATGCATGAGGTTTTGCACAATCTGTTTCTTCTACTTTGCTGGAAGCCCACATAAAATACACGCACGCTCCCAAATGTTGCAACGGTTCTATTAAAATCAGAATATTTCATTTAAGTGTGATATATAAGCAGGAAGAGAAAAGATTTTATCTTTCAGTTTAATTTAAAGCATCATTTTACATCATTGTTTGCAGGGAAGATTTTATACTGCCCAGCACCTTGGGCATGTTTCTGCTTGATACCTTTGGAATGGATATTACTTTTTCTTTCTACATCCTAGAATCTTGCTGCTCTGTTCTTGTCTCAGAAACAGCTCTGCAGCAATGACAAAGGATGCTTTGGATCACACCAGCTGTTCTGCAATCTTAAGAAGTCAGCAGCAGGACATGAAAGAGAATATCATACCTATTTTTGCACTTGATTTTTAGCAGGTGCAAAAGCCTAACCTTGGTAACTTTTAGTGGAAATTCGATACCTCATTCCTTGAAACCCACCTTCATTTGTTAAATTCTCAAATTTATGGTACTTCTGGACCATAGCCATGTGTAGCTAAACCTTTCTAAGGACTCAGTATGATTCAAAATAATTATTCTGTGTTATAGTAAAATACTCTGAGAGCCACAAGATTTCTAACAAAAACCTCAGAATCTAAAATGCTGTAAGAATGATCTTCTTGAAGCTTGTTTGTTTAATCCCCAAATTGTTAATATTAATATCAAACCTGATGAGAAATCTAAATTAGAAGCATGTTTTTTAGAGATCCATGACTTTTTCAGCATTTGTCTCTTTCAGGATGCTGAGGTGGGTTCTAATTTAGTCAGACTTGCCTCTACTGCAACTGCTGTAAAGGAGAAAGATGGGAACATCTATTGCCAACCTGAAATACTATGTGAAGGTCAGACACATCCTTGAAATATCTGATGTTGCACCAGTTTTGTATTAATACAGGATTCCAAGTCTGATCTCACAACTATTAATATGGCTTGCAAATCTACCTCTTACAAGGGTAATTTTAGTTAAATAAGTCTGTTATAAGTAGTACTTCAGGTTTAGCTGCATTTTATAAAGATCATCCTCGAAAGCGGCTTTCTAACCTTTTATCAGGGGATAATAGAAGGAATATGTAAATATGTATTTACCTAAGGTGAAAGTAATTTCTTAGAATGGTAGCCTCCAATTCTATCCCAGTTGTTCACATCATGGATTTATAAAGAGAGAAAAGAGTCCAAACCAGAAAAACCCTCATAAATTCCAGTCTAATGAATCCCTAACAATGAAAAACTGTTGCCTTTTGAACTAATGACCCTGGCTTACTTATGTTAATACCTATCTTCAGCTTCTTAGAAATTCAGATATACAAAAACTATGCAACACCTTTATTAAGTAGTGTCAAGGTTTCTCACAGGGCAAAACTTCCTGAAGATTGGTATGTCTATAAAGATGCACTTTTGAGTTATTTTCTTCTCTTGTCCCTAAGTCTTGAACTTTATTTTATGCAGGGATAGAACTGCCTCGCATCAACTATGACTATAATGGCAAAAAATACAAGTATGTCTTTGCAACAAAAGTCCAGTGGAGTCCAGTTCCTACACAGGTATAATTAACATTTACAAAGTCAGTGTCTTCCCACTGGTCAGTCATTCCCATGAAAAGAAACATGAAATACCTACATTCTCAAAAGGATAAGTTCACGTTGTACCATTTCCCCCATAAAGTATTAATAAACTCAGGCTTCTTCCTCCAGTTTTATATTCCCACAAAGTCTCTTGAAGAGTTACTGAGACCCTCACTTTCCTGCTAACTTGGGCTGAACCTTCTGTGATGTTCCAAGAACTGTAAAGGAGAGAGTAGGAAAAAGAAGTATTAGATGCATATATATATTTAATATTTTTTCCCTTTAGGAAGGCTAACAAAAAATAAGATATTGCAACGCTACCTAATACATTTAAAATATTAAAAAAATATCTAATTTTGGGGAGAGCTTTATATTTTGCTGGCTAGTTCTCTATTTGAGGTAGCAAATGCTTTGATTACATGTGCATGATGCCAGGAGACAGCCTAGAGTACAAATAGATTAAAGGGAAAAGTATTTCTATTTAAAGGTACGAGTATTATACAGACAAAATCACTCTTTACAATTCTTGTTGTGTGACTACAAGGCAGCACAAATTGAAGTCACTCTTGGTTCTTGCACATAATTACCACAACTGATTACAAAAAAAAGCTGGATTTCTGCACGATGCAAGAAAATCTACTGCAGCACATCTGACAATAACTTAAACAAATCTGCAAGTTTGTGATTTACAGTGTAGATAATCTCTGCTTGACTCAAATGTACTGAAAAATGCTGGTAGGAGGATCTTTTTTCACATCAGTTGCAGTTTAATGAATGCAAGCACGACAACCTAATCCTTAGGTAAAGTCTCTCAGTGAAAGTGCTGTCATCTTGGCTAGAAGAGAGAATTCTTTCAAATTCTTCCTCCAGTAATTTGAATAGTTTCACTTTTGTATTTTTTGGCTAAAGATCAAAATGGAAAAGAATAGAACTGTATCTCTATGGGTAGAGAAAAGGCCTTAATGGAATTGAATGGAAAATGCCAGGCATCCCCTCTGGAGATTGGTTTGGCCACTCAATGGGATGAAAATCCACACTGTTCCTTCAATAAAGACCAGTGTCTGCCCCCCTGGTTTAATCTTTACACCTCACTAGGAACAGCCTTTTTTTCTGGCATATGTACCCTATTGCACAGTAGAAGGCCTTGAGAAATGTGGGAGTAGCAATAAAAGGAAAATAATTCACAGGATTAGAAAATGGCATGTTTAAATCCTGTTTCCTGCTTTACTACAGAATCTCAGTGAATTGTAACAAGTCGCTTAAATATTCTGTGTCTTGGGCTCTCTGTAGTGAGGGGCTTTACTTACACTGAAGGGTCTCTTGGGATCTGTTAGCATTTGTGTACTACTAAACCCCCATAAATGAAAGGTGCAATTATAATCTAATGAAATGAAATGAAAAGAACATTGTGTGATTATGCGGCCACAAAATGTGACTCCAAAATGTAACATTTTCCAGGTGTTTTTTTCTTGTGATGACACCTGCCTTAACTCTCAGCATTGGTTCCCCCTTGCCAGCAGTCTGTTCATGTTGTACCTTTGGAAAAAGTCACTGTCACGGTCACTGACATTTTTCTTTTCTTGTGGCAACAATTTAGATTGCAAAATTTAATACCCAGACGAAGGAAATGCTCCACTGGGGAGAGGACCACTGCTGGCCATCCGAGCCCGTTTTTGTTCCTAACCCTGATGCAAAAGAAGAGGATGATGGTAAAATAATGACAATGTTCTGAAAGCTGGGGTTACATGAGTTTTGTATTAAATCTTACAAGTTTAAATGTTCTTAGTCAAGAAAGCTTCCTCTGTGAGATGGGGTTATCTTTTCTGCTTGGTGAAACTTTTATATGTTTCTAATTCTTCATTTGTATGTCACAGGCGTTGTTCTGACCTGTGTTGTGAAGAGTGATCCAAAGGAAGCACCTTTCCTACTTGTCTTGGATGCTAAAACATTCACAGAGCTGGGTCGAGCCACAGTAAATGTGGAAATGCATATGGACCTGCATGGAATGTTTATACCAGAGCAAGTTGTGAAAACTGAGACTGAGTAAAATCTATTTGTTGTATTGCACAGACTGAGATAACCTTCTACTGAATGTGGGATAATATCCTACAGGAACAGCCTTCTCTTATGATAAGAAATAACTAATTATAACCTGTTCAGTATCTATATATAATCTCTTATAAGAGATAGAAATTACTTTATTACAAATTATTGTATACACAACTGGTATATCACTTTTCCAAAAGAAGAACTATCAATATGAAGTGCTAATGTTGAATACAGCTTGTGGGGCAGGGAATAGGAGACAAAGGTAACAAGAAATGTTTTATTTGAGCAGAATAAAGCTTTCTGAGCAAATGAAGTACTGTATTCATAGGGTGACACATGGCATGAGTCACACGTCTGCAGGTCATGTAACTTCCATGAGCTGTTGCAAGACTGCAGCTGACAATGAAAGTTGTCTCCTGCCAGAAAACCTCATGTTAAACTATCTACTATGATACCAATAATTCATGTCAATGTATTCTCTTGGTGCTTGATTTCTTAAACTCCGCCATAACCAAAGTATTATGCTGAGGTGCTACATTTTTCTTATCCAGAGCCTAAAACCAGCTTTTCTAATAATTTCATGGTGTATTTTTTGCTTTTATGTTGACAAAACCAAGTTTATTGAAATAGAGTACACAGTTATATGTAGCATTCAATTATACTTTAGTGACATTCAATGTTAAGCACTTTGTATTTAAATCAGTTTTCCTTGGGCAGAATATCTGCCATGGCATTTCATGTAATTAGATGATTGCATTGTATAAAAGATAAGAATTGTAGTATTTGATATTGCTACTAGTCTCTGTTAATAGCAGTATGTATGTGAATGAGGGCAGTGTGTTTCTAGCAGCACTCAGACACACACACACCAAATACTTTAGGGAAAGAGTGAAAGATCTAATTTAGGCCTCATCTGAACTCCACAGTAACTGAAACTAGAAGCTGTTATAGCCATAAATAAGCATTTGCTTTATGTCTGCTTAGGAGCATCCATGTTCTCACACGTGTTTCTCATTGCCTGTACCAGATGCTTGCTAATAAAAGTGCACAACTCTCACTCACAGTCACATTTAAAAAGCACACTTCAACATAAAGTTCAAGTGCCAAGTACAGAGTGACTGGTTTTGTTACAAAAATGGCATTTCTTACCCCCCTGAGTGTATTCCTGATTTGAGGTATCGAGTTTTGTTTAAGTGAGATCTTTTTTGCTTTGAATTGTATTTTCTCATTGTAGATATCTTTGCTGTTGGAGGCATCTTTACTGATGGAGAAAAGCAGGTGCACATCCATCCATTTTGGGTGTTCATCTGGTCTGTCTGTATCACCACACAACTCAGGTACCCCTCACTCTGACACACACATTCTCTCAGTGTCTGTGCTGCTCACGGTGTTTCACAGGCAGAAGACAGAATGAAATCCTTGTCATTTGCTACCTCCCCACCACGTGAGAATCTGGGCTTTGGTGACCTGTTTGTGATTCCCTGAGGTGTTTATGGCAGAGCAGGAACTGAACCAACATCATCCACTGATCCTGTCTGCTCTGTAACAACCAGACATCTGTTTCTCTGCTTAAGTCTTTGCACTTTGTTAGGATAAAGAATATACAGGTTATTTTTAATGTAAAAAAAAGAAAAAAAATCACTGTGGTCAGACCTAGTTAAAAAATGCAGTTTTGGGCATTGAAAGGTTTACATGTTCCATAAAATGGAAATAAACACTTCAGTAAGGTGTGTTTGCAGAAATAGTCACTTTTAGAGTTTTCAAGGCATATTACCATTAGTATTTAATAGAATTTTACCTTCTAAAGGAGAAATTTAATTCCAATTTTATAAGTAATATGGAAACAGCACTGGAAGGGAAGACTGACGTATGATATTGGCATCAGTTCTGGGGTTGTTTCTTTTCATCTGAAAAAGTTTGGATTTAACAAATGTCCACAAATATACTTCCAGAATTACAGGGTGGCAATGAATCAAAAGTCTAACTATTCTTATAGATTTCCTTCTAAGAATTTGTCTCCAGAATTTCTTCTGTAGTACTCATAGGGTTGTTTTTGGATGATCATGGGTCTGGATACAGGAATTACTTGACTTCTGAGGAGCTAATTCTTACTGGTAGAGATGACAGGATAGGTGGATACACTCATCATAAAAACAACCTGTAGTCTAAGAAAATAAATGTGTTATTTACGTTCATGTAGAAATAATGCAGAAAATAAATTATAAGAACTTGTCTTGGGTATGATTTTTTAAATTGAATGTGCCATATTCCCTTGGTCAGTATTACACAGGATTTGATTAGCATTAAGTTTGTAGTTAACCTGAGGAGAGAAACTGTGATGTAAATATGCATTTGCTAATCCCAGTATCCTCCTGCAGCAGAGACAATAGGAATAAAACCATAAAGCTAATCACAAATTTGTTCAAGAATGTTTTTAGTGGTTGCAATACCAATCTGTTGAAACATTTACCCTGAATATGGTAACACACTCTATCATTTCCAGGCTGACAGAAGCAAGGGGAAATGCAGATATGCTTTGCCAAGTGGCTGCAAGGCTTGTAGGGTTTTTTTGATGTGGTAACATGGCACGTGGTAATGAGTGGCATTTGGTTTGCTTCTGACACCCTTGCTGTGAATGAAATCTCAGGGGCCAAAAAGGTTTCATTCTTCTTTTGCGCCAATTTAAGCCATAAATTAGGCCAGCAAAATTCACAGTTATTATAATGGCTTAGCACAAATCTAGATTGAGTGACTGAAAATAAAAAATAGTAAAGATAAGTACCCCCATTAAAAGAAAAATACATAGTTGAGTGAGAGAATCAAGCCACGGGTATGCATACATATAATTAATTACCTCAGAGATGCTACAAATGGACCTTGATAGAGTGGTTTGGTTTGTTGTTTTGGTTTGGCGTTTTTTTGTAAATACTTCCATTAAATGGAACAAATAACAAGGTATAACAATTAATTTGTTCTCTGGAAGTGGGTATTATCTGTTACACCTTGTCCCATTGCCCCACATAGGCAGTTAAGAGGAAGCTGAAGCAGTGTTTATGAGGTGGAGTTAAAAACCAGAAACACAACAATGTTTTCCTCTGCAACAATCTGTGCAGGAGGCAGGGAAACACACCAGTGTCTTTCTTTTCAAGTAACCAGGCCACTCAATGACAGCTTTCGCAATAATTTAAACCACTGCTCCCTTGGGTCTGCAATTACCTGAGTATTAATGACAAGCAAAATACATCTTTCCCCTGCAGCCAAGGAGCAGTGTGCTCTCTGCCTTCATTACCCTTAAAGAGAGCTGGGAATGTGTCCTCTGGATCTTCAATCTACACCTGACATCCTGAATAATTACACCCAAGCCAGAAAAACGGGCCTTCTAATATTTGTAAATAGGTATGTACAACAACAAGTGTTGCAAAGCTGCTGGTGCTTCATGCACATTACTGTGGGTTTAGGCCTTCTGTCCTACATCCTCTGCCTCTAAAACTCTTGTTCAGAGCTGCACAACAAACCTGGAGCATGGTGCTCCTCCCTGTGACCCCTCCCCAGTCAGGGAGCAGTTCAGCAAGGGCTGAGCTGTAAACCCTGGCTCCAACAGGGCTGAGCACACTCTTCACCCAGGCCCTGTGTGCAGGGTTTGGAACTGCTGGGTGATGTGTGAGGATGTCCCAGCTGCAATCTATCTGCAGAACAAACCAGCACTGTGCCCAGCTTGGAGAGAACACAGCTGCCTTTGTGAAGGCATTAATTTCTCTTTCCTACAGGGTCACTTCCAGACACCCTAATTCATTTTCCAAGTGGTAAAATGATTTGGGGACACCATCAAACTGAATGAACGATAGAATTTTGTTTCATTTCAGTGAAATGCAAGTAATAAAAGCACGTGACCCACCACAGCTTTACTAGATCAGGCAGTTTGAAAATGTTAATTTTCCCAAGGAAAGGATGGACAGCAGGACATCCATTTGGGTGTTCCACAGGCTGGGAGATCCCAGTGCTGCTGTGCCTGTCAGTGCAGGGAACACAGTGAGCTGCTGTGCTGGTCCCTCCTGGCAGCATCTGCTGCGTGTCTGTTTTAGAGCAGATCACAGTTTGTGAAACACTTTCACTCTGTGCAAATAGTTTCACTGCTTAAATGTTGGATGCTGTTAAGAAAGCAGATGGAATCAAGTAATCTCTTAATGTGCAATTAAGCACGATAATAAACGGCCTAAAATTTACCATGTGAACTGTCCTAAAGTTTGAGTTTTTTTCTGGAAAAGGCCACATTTCCAATGGGCAGCTGTGTAAAGGGGCACTGCCACAATGAGTCTCACTGTATTCAATTCTCGTTCTCTTACATTTCCTTGTGCCTACACCGGTAACATTCACCTCCACCTCATGTAAGGGAACAAATAAATAAAAGGCCAGTTTTACAGGATCACAGAATCAATTAGATCGGAAAAGATCTCTGAGATCATCGAGTCCAACCTATGACCAAACACCACCGTGACACCCAGACCACAGCACCGAGTGCCACTTTCAGTCTTTTCCTTAAACACTTCCACGGATGGCGATTTCACCACCTCCCTGGGCAGCCCATTCTGATGTCTAATCCCCTTTCTGTGAAAAAATTTCTCCTAATGTCCAACCTAAACCTCCCCCGGCGCAGTTTAGGGCTTAGGGCGCAGCTTTCCTCTTGTCCCCTCTCTTGTTGTCTGGACAAGTCTGACCCCCCCGCGGCTCCATCCTCCTCCCAGGGAGTTGTGGAGAGCGAGAAGATCCCCCCTGAACCTCCTTTTCTCTAGGCTAAGCCCCCCCCC
>VZRV01004347.1:1973005-2036532 GCA_013398115.1 Falcunculus frontatus | reverse complement strand
GTCAGCGGCGGGCGGGCGCTCAGCCATGGTGTGAGGGCAGGGACTGAGCCGGCCCGGCCCGGCCCGGCTCGGCGGCGGCAGCAGCACCATGTCGGGCCCGAGCGCCGTGTCGGACCCGCAGCACCCGGCGCGGCTGCTGCGGGCTCTCAGCTCGTTCCGGGAAGAGACGCGGTTCTGCGACGCGCACCTGGTGCTGGAGGGCGAGGAGATCCCGGTGCAGAAGAACATCCTGGCGGCCGCCAGCCCCTACATCAGGTACGGCCGGGCCCGCAGCCCCCGGCCGGCCGCTCGGAGGGGCCGCGCTCCGGGGAGGGGGGGCCGGGGTTATGTAAGGAGCGGGATCCGCGGCGTGTGAGGGCGAAGGAGTCAGGGAAGGCCGGCGGGGGACGCTGCGGACCCCGGGTGCGCCTCGCCCCGGAGTTGGCCCGAGCGCCCAGGGAGGGTGTGGAATCTCCCTCTCCGGACATTCAAAGCCCGGCTGGACACGTTCCTGTGTCACCTGCTCCAGGTGACCCTGCCTTCGCAGAGGGGCTGGACTGGGTGATCTCCAGAGGTCCCTTCCAACCCCAACTATTCTGTGATTCTGTGGGAGCAGCGGCTGGGCCACCTCCTTCCTTGCTTCCCTGCTTCCTTGCTTCCTTGCTTCCCTGCTTCCTTGCTTCCCTGCTTCCTTGCTTCCCTGCTTCCTTGCTTCCCTGCTTCCCTGCTTCCCTGCTTCCTTGCTTCCTTGCTTCCCTGCTTCCTTGCTTCCCTGCTTCCTTGCTTCCCTGCTTCCTTGCTTCCCTGCTTCCCTGCCTCCGGCTGATGTTGCCGGGCCCCTCCGCAGGATCCGTCGTGTTCTCAGCATCACACCGCTGCTTTTCCCAGCTCTGAGAGCCTGTGTCACCCACCTGGGAAAAAATCCCCCCAACAACTTTATTGCTGCTAAGGGCCTGGTGTGAACAAGTAACCCCTAAAGAATGAACTGTGAGGATGGTGAGGGAGGTGTCCGGCCCAGGGGCAGCATCCCAGGGACATTGTGAGGCGCTGGGCTGTGTGTCCCTCGGCCGCACCGAGTCAGCACTTCAGCATCATTGTTTTCCTCCTTAATGTCTTTTAGCAAGACAGGGCTCCAGGTGGTGGTCATGGGTTCTGAAGTACATCGGCTTCTAAATTAAAACTAAAAATACAGGCTTATCTCTCCGTTGCTTGTGCCCCCACAACATCTAAGAGCATCACTCAGAAATTGCCAGAGGGACAAAGCCTGGCGGTGCCAGGATCGCTGGCAGCTCTTGGCAGGGGTGTCACCAGCATGTGCAGTCAGAACTGTGCCACTTGACAGCGAGTGCTGGGGAGGACGAGCTGCATTAGCACAGTCATGGTTTCTGACTGGCAAACAGCTGCTCCTGGGCTGTGTGTGCAGGGAAACCCAGGTCATGGAAAGTCCTGCTGACACCAGTTTGAACCCCATCACACTCAGTGCTGACAAGTCCAGTGACACCAGGTGAAAAGAATATACCCTCCACGAGATGTTATGGTACATATCTGCATGTCAGAGCAGGTAAACAAAACGTACGAGTGGTTAATTTCAAAGGGTTTTTAAGTCCACTCATTTGCAGGTAATAAAGACATTTGTTTTGTCTTCATGTGTAAAGTAGGAGTAGACCTTCAGTACCATTTAAACACAGGATTATCATAAATCTGTAGCAGACTTTTTGTACTGTTTGGACATTTCTTCCAGCTGCTGCTTCCTACGAAGTTGTCATAAAATTTGCATTTTTGTGCTGGGTGAGGATGGGGATTCTTTATGCTACAGTCTGAAAAAACCACAACCTTCTGCAGTGTCATATCAGCTGCTTTTAGGCAATATGGTGATTTGGGTGACCATTGCAACACAACTTCAACGTTCTCAAGTACAAAAATAAACTAAAAATAAATAGAATATGAGGCTGTGAATAACTTTTAAATGGCAGTGATTGTGCACAGATTTAAAGAAACAGTTCTCTGCCATGATTGAGCTAGCAGAGCTGAGGTATAAAATGAAGGAAGGTCACAGAGAAGGAAGATTACCAAGAACTGGCAAAAAAGACGTGGTGGAGCCTATGTACTAATAATAATTTTTTGTCACTGCCTGTCTTGAGAAGCAGGTTTGGAAGACTGTGGTGAAAGAAATCAAAGATGTGAAATAGAAATGGGCCATTGATTCATACTCCTCAAAATGCCTGAATGGTTTTTAGGTCATTTGCCATCATATTTTAGATGACCATATGCCTGACATTAAATTTCAGAAGAGTTGCTGTAGGTGGTAAGAGGTCGTGCCCTTGGAAAAACTGCTGTTCTACTGTTACAGCAGGATGAGTTTACAGGAAATGTCAATTTTTTTACTGTGAAAAAAATGCTTAACTAAAAGTTACTGTAAATTATCCTGGGGAGAAGTGCCTTTTCACAGAATTTCATCTTCATGAATTGCATTTTGTTACTCTCTGAAAAATATAGTGGGGAAACATAGGTTAAGTGTGTGTGAGGAATAAGAGCTCCAGACACAACTACAGTAGCAACAAAACTTGTAGTCATTAGAGTTGTGGTTTTTTTAAACTCAAAATTGTTCAGGTTCAAATCTCATGAAGGAACTCATTAACTATGTGTGAAAGTAGGTTACATGCATTAATATATAAATATGATTAAGTGTGGGGTTGTTTTTTTTTTTTTTAAAGCTTACTCATGTCTTCTCCTCGGGCTTTCAAGATGTAAAGAAGCAGAAATACATGTACCTGGTTCTTGTATGGCACATTAGGAAACACATTTGTGTTACCTACCTTTGCAGAGCCTAATTTTTACTTGCTGCCTGTCTCTCTTCTTTTTATCACTCCAGGATCTCTCTCTTAGTCCAGCTGGTCTTCACATTGGGTAGAATTGGTCAGGTAGGTTGCCAGTGTTGGAGCATTGTGTTTCCAGCCAAGAATAATGTTTCAGTGGCTCTCTTTGGAGATGAAATTAATCTCCACCTTGTACCTAGTCTGTGCAAGTCCCATGTATTTTGAGTGTTGGTTTTTCAAAGAAAATCAGTTTAGGCCTCTATATAAACAGTTACTGCAGGAGACACAAGAATTTCCTGCCCCTGTATTTTAAGGATAGCTGATTCCAAAGCTCTGGTACCACAAGCTGTTGGAGTCTCCAGATGCCAATTGATTCAGGTTGCTCTCATTTGAAAAATGCCAATATAAAGCTCAGAAAAATCCATTAAGTCATTTCAGAGGTAAAACTTGGAATAAAAATAAGTATTTATATGAAACTTGAAGTGAAGCAGTGGAAGTATGAGTTGATGTGGTATTTTCAGTGTCTGGCTGTGTCATTATGTGCTATGGCTGTGGGCAAGTTGGTGGGCGAGTTCAGAAAGTGTAGGGTTTGCATGAATGCCTAGTTTAGGGTGTGAGTAGGAAAATAAGTAGGCATGGACTTTGTGAGGGGGTGGTTGGGTGTGAGCAGAGTCTGTGTGTGCTGAAGGATTTGTGCAGCCACAGAGAGAGGAGCGTTACCTGTTTTTTAGTTTTGCATGGAAGCTGTTTGGCTGACTGGTTATGAGTAGGATACTTGTAAATTACAGTGATGTGTTTTCCCACTCGTTATTTGGCAACTGGATTATCCATGCAGCTCAAAGATAGCAGCTTCAGTGGGGAGAGGACAAAAGACATGAAGGGGCACAGAAACACATGGAAGTGTTATTGGTGTCATGGGTCTCACCTGCCTGTGATCCGTAGGGTGACTCCTGCAAGTACAGAAAAATAATAAAGGCCTGTTTCATTTTCAAATTTTCAGTCTGTGGGACCAGTAAGACTTTTAATTTTTGTGGTTGTTTGGTTCTTGAGGTCTTGCCTCAACTGCTTAATGCCAAGTGGTTTGTAGCTCTTTCAGGGCAGTGAGGTCTGGAGTGGTTGTGTGAATTCCTACAGAATTCCCTTATCTAATCCCTCTGTGTGCCCCTGGAGCAAATCCTGCCATTTACAAAGCACAGAAGTCTCCCTGCATATCTCTAACATCTTGTGGTATGTTCCTGAGCCTGAGAAAAGGAGGGTTCCTCAGGAGGAAACCGCCACAGGACAAAGCGTGGTTTGGCTCAAGGTGATGTTGCTGTGCCTCCCAGAGCAGTTATATTCAAGCCAGGTTAGCTCTTGGTTTTCTCTTCTGTAACAAATCAGCCAGAAACCTGCACTTTTTTTTGTAGCACTCTTCATCCTGGCAATTGCCTCAACGTAGATCCATCGCCCTGGTTTAATTTATTTAGTTTGAGAGCCTGGTGTAAATTACGGTGGTGTGAGAGGGCTTTTACCAGACCATACCATGCACTAGTGAGTTTGGCCTGAGTTGTGGCATAGATCCGCTAACCTTTTATAGGATAGATTGGGTCCAGGCATTCCTGGTATCCTCAGCAGTAGCAGCAGATGTTCCCATCCGCACAGATCTGTCACTGTCTGGCATGAGTCGTTCCTGGCCAGCTGAAACTTGCAACTCTTTATATTTTGCTCGCTTACTGTCTGCTTGCCTGGATCACAGGGAGCATGTGGGAGCTACCTGAACAAAGAGGATATTTAAGCCCGTACTCTTAGACAAATTTAATGTTGTTACGCAGGGATTGTGCTGCTGCATTACAAATTGAATTAAGACATTTTTGTTACCTCAGCAAGTTTTGTCTTTGATTTTCACGCATCTGCGTGAGCAGATTACAGATGGCTGTATGTGTTCTATACTGTTCCCCAAGGCTTTTCAAACTCAGTAATGGACCAGTAATCGTATTTAAATCTTTTCTCAGATGAGCGTAATATAACTAAGCAAGAATGTAAATGTAAGGTTAAGTTCACTTTATTTTTATGTACTTATAAATAGCTGTGCTTCTTGTAAATGGTCAGAAATAACCTGACAGCATTTGCATCTTCTCCCCTGTCCTGTTCAACCTTCTGACATCCCCAAAACACTGCAGACCTTGTAAGACCCTGCACAGCCACAGCAAATGCTGAAATAGATTTCCATGGAGATGTGGTGGGACGTGCCCTCCACCGCTGAACTCCTGCCCTTTCCTCTGTGTGCTGGCACTTGGAGCATTTGCAGTTGTCACGAGGGGAGCCTGCTGGGACACCAGCCCTGTGTGAGTGTGGCTGGGAGGTGAGTGAGTACTGGTGTGGGAGGTGGGACTGGATGTCCCTCCTGCACCCTGGAGGTGCAACTGGGCACTTCTTGTTACACCTGTTGGACAATGAACATTGTAGAGCAAGGTCAAGTAGGAGCCAACACATGCCAGTAGCTTCTCCTGCTTATTTCCTGGTACCTGTTTGGTTTTTACTTACATTTATAGAGATCTTTTGTAGTGTTTTAAAACTTTTCTTCAATTTGGGATGAGTACTGAAGCCAGGAACACAAGTGGCCGCTGGAGCTGGGAGCTGTTTGGTTGTCAGGACCCTGTGCTCCCAAGCTCTGGTTTAGCCAAATCGTGCTGTGCTTGTGCCAGGGCTTGTTCCCTCTTCACTGGGTGTGCAGGGCAGTGTTGTGGTAACTGCACTGTCAAGGAAGGCTCTAAAGCCATTGCTGTCTTCAAGGTTTCTTTTGAGAAGTTTGTTTCTGGCAGTCTCCTGGAAGCTTTGGAGGCTGCCCTGGCAGTAGGAAGTCAGGAACAGGTCAGGCCAGAAGTTGCTTCCAGACTTTATCAGCTGGTTTTTAAATAAGGCATAGTTTTGTTTTGGTTTTGATTTTTAAAAAATTAAATTGAAATGCTACCTATTATGTTTTAGTGGTAGCTGAGTTGTAAAGTCTCTGTAACTTTGAGAGGCAATAAATCAAAATAGTTGCCTTGGCCAGAAACTCTCTGCTTGGCACAACTCAGAAGTGCCTACATGCATGTTATGTTTGGATAAGCAGTTGAGGGGCAACAGTGATAAAGGTATGTTAAAAGTTTATGGTTTAAAAAGGGATTTAGAAGTCACTATGCCAGGCTTGAATGGGGAGTTGTTAATTATGTTCCTGCTCCAACAAGCCCCTAGAGATGGCCTGAAGGGAAGAAGCCATAAGGCTCTTACCCAGCCCAAAATAGTAAAAAAAATACAGTTGCGCTGCTGCTACACGTCAGGCAAAGGGAGAACTGGGAATCAGAGCATCTTGTTTACCCAGGAGAACTAGAGATGAAATTTCTTGTCCTTTCTTTGTGTCAGGAGACACGCAGCTCGTCTGCGTGCCTGACGTAAGAGGTGAGTTGGGATGGAAGGTGTGGCAGGATGGGGCTGCTTGGGATGTCTGGGTAATTTATACTCTGTAGGTTGCCTTTACACTTGCGTTAATTGCCTTGTTTGGCAAAGCTTTTATTATTAAAAGAACCTTTTTTATTAATTTTTTTTTTTGCTTGATTTAGAATGTGTTTTGTGGCTGGAACAGGGCTGCTCTGAAGTTGCTGATGTGACTGGAGCTGATGAGTCTGAAATGCTTGGTTTGTGTTTTGGTTTTTTTGGTGGTGTTTTTTTTTTTAAATTCTTTGAACTTGTTTTGTTTGTGTTGGTCTCGGCTGCAGTTACTAAAGGAACTTCTCCCCAGTGTGGACTGACAATTATGAATGGTAACTAATGGTTTGAAAGGATTTGTTTCTTCACTCTCTGTTCAATCTCTTATTCTGAATATTGTGCAGAGGTTTCTCTCTGTCCTGGCACTGAGTAGCAGTGTAGTGCTACCTATGCACAGGGGAGTCTCCACTCCTGTCTTTGCCTCTCATATTTTATCTTTGCCATGGCTTAATAGATCCAAAAAACCAAAATAAATCACTGCTTATGCACAGCTCTGAAATTCCTTGTCCCTATCAAGGAAGTATGTCCTTAATACCATGTGGTTAGTGGCTGGTTTATGTCCTCAGGCACGTTGGTTTACATCCCCTGGATGATGTGGGCTGCCTGGTGCAGCTCTTGTTTATGGACATGGTGAATGCTCTGCGTTGGAGACTCCTGTGCTGATGAAATCTGTGTTCTGGTTCCTTTTTCCTCTTGGCTGTGTCATTGCTTTCTGTGAAAATCTTGCAGGTCTGTGTTTTCCAGCTCTAGGCACATCCAGAATTCCAGTGCTTCCTTCAGTTGGATTCCAAACGTCTTCCAGCTGTTCCACAGCACTACTCATGTACTTATAATTTTGTCCATTTGACTTCATACATTCCAACAATTATGAAAATCTTTCTTTGTTGTTTTTTCTTCCTCTGTGCTGTAAGGGTAAGTGAGGTATAAAAACCTGGTTAATCCAAGTTTTCCCAGCAAATCTATTGGTGTTTTTTAAATAATAATATTAGTAAGTTACAGGAATATTTGGGTTATTAGACACATGCTCCACAGCATTGCATTTCTTAAATATATTTAACAGCAAATTTAGCAGCACAGACATGGCACTGTACTTCTTTCTTCTAAAAAAGCATTTTTAACAAGTTTAAAAGCAGAGTTAATTTAAAAGATGACATATTTCAAGTAAGACTCTTCATTTCCTCGCTAAAAACTCTATTTCAAAAATGTCTTTCCTTTTTCTGAGGAAGTCCTAGTTCCGAGCTGCTACCTAAAAAGTGTAACACTGCTGGGAATCATCAGTTCAGTGAGTGAACTCGAGTATCAAGTGGAGCAGAAAAAAAAACAACCACCCAAACCGCATTTCCAAATCCAGTGGCAGGTGTTTCTATCACAGGGAGGTGCATCACAGGTGAACAGCCAACTGCTGAACCGGGTCCACTCCACCACATCACAGATGAGCCTGAGCTGTGCTTCATGCCATGCACGAGGTGCACAAACCACAGGTGCCCAGCAGCTCACCTGCACTGCTTGTGTTTGACTTGTTTGCAAGCTCAGCTGCTGCAGTTGCTTGGTTGTTTTCCATGCTGGCTAAAGAACCCCAAAGCGAAATGAAACATCAGGTCCTTGGTGCTGCTGAGAACTCCCAGGGTCCGTCCTTGGGCACGGTGTGTTGAATGTGTGTTCTGTCTACTTAGGGCTAACTCACATGTTTAGGCAAGACACGCTGGTTGAGGGTAGATTTCCAATTTAGATTACAATCTAGCTCTGGATGAGCTCAGTGTAATCAGGGTAATTTCAGATTTTCATGGTAAACAAGCTCTTCATTGAGCAAAGCCCACGAGCCCTGTACATGTCCCTTGTGCTGCTGCTGAAAGAATCACCTTGTTCCCTTTCTTATGGAAGGGGGGGAAGCCACATTTTTGTCTGACTTACAACTTCATTTTTTCAACTATTGAAAAGTTTATGTCATAATTTTTGTTTTTCTTAAGCCAAACAAAGCAACTTCTGCAAGTTTTTGTGCTGAGCTGTTAGATGGACTCCTTTGCCCTGAGATCTGAAGTTGGAGTTACAGATAATCTTAAGGAGAGAGACACAGGGAGACATAGGAGAGGCATAGCCAAAATCCTCTGAGAGCTGGCACCCTTTGCAGGGTGTGGTGAAGACTGGCTTTTATGTGTGATGCTAAAGGCCAGGGTGCGACCTCAAAGGAAACCTTCTGATTTGGTTGTAAAATATCTTTTCGGAGGATGGCAGTGGGTGGAGTGAACTGCTGCATCATGTTTTTATGTCTGACCTGTTTAATAATGTGATTATTAAGGGGTTTTTTTGCACGTAGAAAGACCAGCCTTTATGGGAGAAAATGTTGCAGGGATAAAGGCAGACAAATGAGAAACTTCACCATTAGAATGGTCAGTCCTAAGTAGGACTTAATTAGATTTACCATGGAAAACTTGTACTTGAAAGACTCAAACCTACATAAGGAAGCCCAGACCAGGAGACTAAATTGACCTTATGTTTGCATCAAAAGCAGATTTTTTGTTTTCTCCATAGTGATGCAAAATCTCCAAGTACTCACTTGCCATTTTTGGGGCTGAGTCATCCTTGTGAGCATGTTTTAGGTTTGGTACATGTCTTTGCTGGAAAACATTTGTTGGAGGTGCAACTTCGTTTTAAAACGCTGATGCTCTCTGGAGAAGGCCAAAACACTGGTGCAGGTAAAGGATAAATCATCAAACCCCAATTTTATTGCCCTTTGGTTTGGAAGGATGGCTTTGCTACTTATTTGCTAGTGTAGCAATACTGGCAAAGCGTGTGTAGACCAGCCCTTATGGTTAATCTGGAGCAAAATCATTAATTTGGGAAGACAGCTCCTTTCCAGAAGACAAGTGTCTCCCTCTTGTCTCCTGCAGTCTGGTTCCTGACACCCTGCAGTTTAAGTAGGTCAGCGAACTGCATTTGCACCGCGGTGACAGGAGAGCAGGTAAAAGTTTTGTGTTGCAAAGCATCAAACCCAAAGCGTCTGGCTCTTGTTTCCCAGATTTTTTGGTGGCTGTTCACTGTAAATATCAACAACCTGCTTGTGGTGAATGTGGTCTGGAGCATTCTCAAAGGCACAGTCTTTGCAGACAGGTGTTTACTTACCAGTGCACCAGTGCTCTAAGGAATAAAGCTTTCCAAGAGTTACGCTCTTGTTCTCTTTTTAACTTACGTGACCATTGTAAAAACACTTCACTTGTCTTAATAGTTTACAGATAAGGCAGAGATTTCAAAGATGAAAATATTCCCACAAAATTATATCTGACTCAGGAAAGCAAGTGGTGTTGGTGGTGGCCAAGTTCTTCATTTGAATTTTCATTTTGTTTGTTGTTTTGTCTAGTTGAGTTTTTAGAAGTGATTATTCCCCTCCTGTAAACTTTCAGCTGTAAAATATAAGAAAACCAAGTTTTAAGACACATGGATTTTTTTTTCAATCTGCTTCTTACAAATCTTAACTGTCCCACAACAGTGCTTTCACAGGGATTGACTGTAAGGTTGGAAGTATGGTTGTGTTTTGATTCGTTTTGCTCTTTTAAAATGACAGTATTTGGAAGATCCATCTTAATTTTAACAAGAACTGGGGACAGTCTTAATTTACCTGTTGGCTTGCTTTTTGCTTATGGGTTTTTCTTTTATTATTTGAATTTGGTTTATGTCATTAGAGGTAAATTGTCATTCCTAGCAGTATCAGTATCAGTTCTTGAGCCCCTGTTTTCGTTTTGAGGATTCACCTTGCATATACAGACAAGGTACTGGAATTTTTATCCTCATTCTGCTTTATGTAGAACATTTGAGATGACTCATTAGGATTGTATTCCTTAAGTGATGTGGAACAGCAGATTCTAAATTTGTCACACAGACAACATCAAAACACAACATCAACCCATTTGTTCTTCTGCCACTGGCTCAAGGTGTTGTGTGTGCCAGCAGTTTTCCTAGTGAGGCACAAGATGTTGGGGTGGATGTTGAGGATTTATAGAACAGTTTATATTACTGGAAACAATTTCAACTTACAATGGTGATCTTAATTAACAAATGGAAAATATTGTTTTAAAACGTGTATGGAGTCAAGTTGCTCAAAATTAAGTTACTTGAGAAAACAGGATGAAGAAGTTGGCTTGTTTCCTTTCTTCCAGCTCTGTCTCAGCTGTGCTCTGCTCCCAACTCAGGGGGGTTTTGGTTGGCTGGGAGGGTTATTTCCTTCTAGATCTTGATGTTCTGGTCTTCCATCTGAATTAAGGAAGACTGAGGCACCCTTTTCTGCTGTGGTTTGGCAGGTTGGAGTGCTTTTAAAGTAATTAGAAATGTTGTCCACAGTAGGAAGCTGTCACATGCCTGTGTTAGAAGCAGCTGTGCTGCAGCTGGCACATTTCTGCACCTTGGGTTGCTGGTTGCCACTTCCAGCTCTCAGCCACACAAATCACAGGCTGAATAAATCACCCTGAGGAGGAGTGTGGCAGAAAGAAGGCATCCTCCTTCTGGGATGCTGACAGATTGGAAAACGTCTGCTTAAGCAAAGCTGGTAACTTATTTTCTAAAGTGAAATTTGATAGAGGGCAAGGGTTAAGTATTCCTCCATGTGCTGCCCATTGTCTTTCTGAACTGGGAACAACGTGTTTGGAAACGTTCTGGTTCTGTCTCTGTGTGTTATGACAGGGATGCCCAGGCCTCAGTTTGTTGGTGAGGTGTGGTGCAGGTCACAGCTGGTGCTGGGTGGTGCAAGAGGAGATGTGGCTTCTTGCCCTCTGCTTGCACACCTCCTACTTTCCTCTCCTCCTTCAGCTTTCTTTCCATTTGGACTCACGATTTTTTTTTTCTTAAACTTTTCCAGCCCCAAACCTGGTTTTAATATGTCCTTGCATCATATTTTTCCTCCTCTCTTCCCAGCAGCTAGTAGCTGTCCTGCAGGTTAGATGTGAGTGACAAGGAGTACCTCCAGCTGCCTTTGGGAATGGCTCTCTTGGCATAGCTCAGAAGTACTTGTACTGAAATAAATAACCTTGTATTTTATTAACCAACAAATTACAGTCAGGTGACAGATGGATCACTATTGCTTCCCATGACAGATGATAGGAACAAAACTTAATCTCAACTGAAAAGCATTTGCATAAGGTGAATGTTTGCCTACATACAAGTGTCTGTAACTTTGAAATAATTTGATTTGTTCTCAAGGTTATTTTTCTGCTTTGATTTTGTGTTTTGGCCTTGCATCAGGGGCTGGGTCATTTCTTTTCAGATTACCAGCTGTTGATGCTTGAAAAAGTACATAGTAATTAGAACATCTAGCCTGATAAGACCCAAAAACTCTGAACAACAGTTTCTTGTTACCAGGAGGCGTCAGTGTAAAGTCCACGCAATAAGGTGATTTAGCTTGGGTGTGTACAGGTGATGCTAAGATGAAAGTTAGTGATAAAAGCACAAGTCCTTTCCCTAATCTCCCCATTAGTGCTGGCATCAACATGCTTATTATATGCCTTGGACCTGTTTTAAGCCCCACAATGTGTTGGACTGCCCAGGTTCCGTGCAGATACTGCTGTGTATTTGATCATAACAGCTACTCCTGGGATCACCCATCTGACAGTCTTTTTTGCTGAAGGAAGCCAGACACCGTGAACCTTGATACATTTTATATTAAGTTAAAAGAAAATACAGTTTCCTCCCAGGAAACAAGGAGTGCCTTTTGTTACAAACCAAGAAACCCAGAAATTGAGTGTACACAGAGATAGTTTGGACAGATTTGGAAATGTGTGTAAAGAAGCCTTTGCTCTGTTAGAGTTGAAAAGGCACGTTGCCCTGTGCGTGTATGCTCTGTGGCTCATTTGGAGCTTGTAGACATGAAAAATGCACATTGCACATGGGCAAGGATGGCTGGAGTTGAAGTACACGTTGTGTGTTCTGCTGGAGATGTACATTTGGGTTAGGAGTTTTCAGCTGACAGGCTGTAAATCAGTGCCTGCTGTTGCAGCATGCGCCTTAATGGGAGTCACAAAATTTTCCTAATCTCCTTCCAAGCGTTAGGAAATAAACCATTTCCTAATCCATGCCACGTTGTTGTTGTTGTTGTTATTTGTATTGTAACAGGCAGGGTGAAGCAGCTCCAGCCCCCGTGCAGTGGTACATGGGCACCCGAGCACCGCTATCTCCGGGTGTTCTGCTGAGTAGAAAAGGGATATGAAGACAGGACCCACAAGTATGATGAACTAAAGGGCTAAAATTACTGTCCTTATTCACACTTAAAAATAGCTCCTTACGGACTAAGGTTTTATTTGACGTGAGTTACAGCTTATTTTGTGAGAAACCAATTTATTCTGATATGAGTAAGTGAGGTAGAATCTGCCCTTAGCTAAGACCTATTTATGTATTTGCTTAGCATGAGTGTGGCTAGCAGGAGGCTGTGACAAACTGGACACTTTCAGCTTTGCAAAGCCACAGCTTTTCACATTAAGAAACTGATTCTATCTAAGGATATATTCAAATGAATGTTTAAAAGTTTTAAAAGCTTTTATTTTAGTGTGCTATGGTATAGATGTAGGTCACTATATATACACAGAGGCAGTGAAACAAACTTTCTTGTCTTTATATAACGTGTTCTTTGTTGACCAAAATGTGGAAAAATATGTTTAAAATGATCTTTTAGTAGCTCTTGTGACCATTTGCACCAGACTGGTGGATGCTGCTCCCTTTTGAACACTTAAAGTTGTCTTTCCTGGAAGAAGTTTTGCACTGACAGCTGGTGGAAAGCAAAGTGTCTGCTGTGCTATTATTACTTCCTCACCTTTTCCCCTAGCCCCCATCATTCTATTCACAGGCACATCACAGTGCTCCTGGTATGTTTAAAGAAATTACTCGTAAGTGAAGTGTCCACTGATGTAGATGAATATTTAAAGCTCTGCTGAGCAGCACATGGGCTGTTTCCTGCAAGTGTGAGTGCATGGCTTGGTTACAGCCAGGCATAGCGTTAGGCTGATAACATCATAAACTACACAAAATGGTAATGCAGTCCAAATGTTTGTGCTGCCAGTGAATATTCTGATCTCATCTGCTTAACTCTAATTATTTCTTTCTTGGTAAAAAAAAGTTTTAGTTTTGTTTTGCTTTGGGGTTTTTTTCCACCTTTATTAAAGCAAATTCTTGTGTTTCATCTGTCAGCAGAGCTGCTGTTCTGTTGGAAGGGCTGAGTGAAGTTTTTGAATGCTTGTGATGAATGAGCTGGGATAAAAAATACTTTGGCTCTTTGATGGCCTGGGTAGTTTGCAAGGCTGATGTATTTGTTCAGTTTGGAAATGTGCTGAGCAGTATCAGAGGCCATACCTACATGCTAATTCAAGAGACAGTTTTCCCATCACACTGGAAGGTTTTAACATCTCTGTTGTAGCTCAAGTGATTCATAGCTAGTGTTTATTTCTTCAGAAACAGAGCAAGCAATGCCCAGATTTTGAACTTTCCTCATTTTATTTTCTCTTCTCTTAGAACAAAATTGAATTACAATCCTCCAAAGGATGATGGCTCAACGTACAAGATTGAACTCGAAGGGATATCTGTTGATATCATGAAAGAGATACTGGATTACATCTTCAGTGGGCAGGTATGGTATTAAAAAAACCATAAACCCGGATTAGACTATTTGGCAAAATAACTTGGGTTTTAACACTGCTATCCTGAAAGATGTTTAGAGCTCTGTGATAAAACTTCTGCAGAGTGGGGCTGTGCATGTGAAGTAGAGGCAGTAGGCTCTGCAGGAGTTGTCTCTGCTCTTCTTGTGCAGCGGGGGAGGACTTTAAAATTTAGATTCAATGTCAAATACTTGTATTAAAATTGGTGGCTACCTCCAGTAACCTGCTTTAAAACAGGCAGTGTTTGTCAGCTGTGACAGAGGACTGGTTTGGTAGCCACAGAGATGGAGACCCCATCACTGAGCATTACAGTACACCAGGCACCCTCCCTCCCTGCCCCTTGTGCCCACCTCTCTGGCCTCTTGTCAGATCTGCCTGCCAGGAGCCTTAGCAGGAATTAGAGTTGGTGTGTCTGGTTTATTTGGAGCCAGATTGAGATTGCTGAATGAGCTTAACTTTCAGGAGAAAAAAAAAGGCAGATATGGCTTGAAAATAATTCCTGCATGTGTGTTTTTAAAAAATACTTATTTATTACAGCAAAACTCATTTTAGGTTCCTGGATGAGATGAGCAGTTTTATGGTTGGTTACTTCGGGAGCAAAATTTCTGCTCCTCACCTTCTGTCAAGCAAATGCCTTTCCATCCCTGTGTTAATTAATAAATGGTTAGCAGTCATATCAGTTTCTCCTAATTTTTACATGGGCATTAATACTCCATTTTTCAGCCACTGAGAATGAGTGTAATGAGTGCGGGCATGTCATGGAACAAATGAGTGATAGTAGCTATAACTTCTAAATTAATTCTTGCAGATCAGGCTAAATGAAGAAACTATCCAAGATGTGGTACAGGCAGCTGATCTCCTGCTGCTTACAGACTTAAAAACTCTCTGCTGTGAGTTTTTAGAAGGTTGCATAGCTGCTGAGAACTGTATTGGTATTCGGGACTTTGCACTGCACTATTGTTTGCATCATGTTCACTACCTTGCCTCAGAGTATCTGGAAACTCACTTTCGAGATGTCAGCAGCACAGAGGAATTCTTGGAACTGACTCCTCAAAAACTGAAAGAAGTGCTGTCGATGGAAAAGCTCAATGTTGGAAATGAAAGATACGTCTTTGAAGCGGTGATTAGGTGGATTTCTCATGATTCAGAATCCAGAAAGGTCAGGACATCCAAATGTTTGTATTTTGAACGTGGTGCAAATTGGAGTGTTTATTCTAATCAGCGGGAACTTGAAATAGATCTGTTTCTTTCACGACTAATCTTGCACTTACAGAATTAATTTGAGTTTTGCCTGAAATGCAGACCATGGGATTGCAATAAAAGGGTGAAAGCTATGTTGATGATATATCATTTGCTGCCTTTATTATTACGTAGGCATTAAGAAAAAAAAGCACCGTTTTGACATTTGATGATATAATCTGGTTTACGTGGTGAGAAAGCAAGTAGCATGTTTATAGGGAAACGTTGAGGACTTGATGCATTTTCTTACTAACACCGTGTTGTACAGTTCATTAGTTGCCAGTACCAAAAACTCTCAAGTATTTGCTAAACACAGAAGCATCTGCACGTCCGGGTGCCTCAGTGCTGTGGGTGATTTTGTGTCGCTGCTGCCTCCCCCAGGTCCACATGAAGGATGTCATGTCGGCAGTGTGGGTGTCGGGCCTGGATGCGGCGTACCTGCGCGAGCAGATGATGAGCGAGCCGCTGGTCCGCGAGATCGTCAAGGAGTGCAACAACATCCCCCTGACACCCCCGCAGCAGGGAGAGGCCATGCTGGCCTCCTTCAAGCCCCGGGGCTACTCCGAGTGCATCGTGACTGTTGGGGGGGAAGAGCGAGTGTAAGTGTGCAGTGGCATCACAGCTGGTCCCAGTGCCAGTGCTCACGGCGGTCTGAAAACACTTATCATTTGAGTTTGTTTTAGGTTGGTCAGACACACCTAAAATACCTTTGGGAATGATTCAGCAATAAATAGTTATTTTGTTTCTGACATTCAACATGTAGTAAGCTTAGAGTAGGGTTGTTTGTTCAGTAACTGTTCAGTTTTTAAACTGAATAGACTTAAGCGCAGAACGCTGGAGAAACACCTTTCTGGTGATCTGAAAAGCATCTGTAACAAAACTTAGAAGTAACGAATGTGTGCTTTAAACTGTTTTTTTTATAATAGATGTGGTTCCAAAAAAGAAGTTGTTATTATTGGTGCATCTGAGATAAGGTGAAAATTCCTGTTCTACACAATAATCCCTTTCTTTTCTTGAGTACCCCCTGCAGCAGAAGGGAGGGCTCTGTCCTGTTTAAATAAATTTAGCATTTAGATGTTGGCTCTTAATAGAAGTGTTGTAAACCACTCAGATAGCACTTTGCATGTCAGTTTGTGAATCACTTTACTCAGACATTACTAATACTAATCAGTTCTTAGCTCGTTCAAAGTTCATAAAAAAGGTTACAGGCAGATACAATAGGAATGTAGTGAATCAGCTTTTTATGTCTCCAAGTCTGTACAAACTCAATTTACGTGTTTGGTTTGGGGGGTCTTCTCCTTACCAGGGAAATGCCACGTGATGAATATACATGAAAACAAGAACGAGCAAGCTTTGGACACGAGGTGTTAACAGTGAACTCGTAAAACTTTGTCTTTGTCTTTCTGTTTTTGTTTGTTCCTTCCCCACCCTGTGTTCAGATCACGGAAACCAACCTCAGTGATGCGGTGTATGTGTCCTCTTTATGATCCCAATAGACAGCTCTGGATTGAACTTGCTCCTATGAGTATTCCAAGGATCAATCATGGAGTATTGTCAGCAGGTAAAGGGGAAACTTTGTCTTTGTAAAGTCAATGTTATGAAAACTTACCAGTGCCTCAAAATCTGAGATACAGCTTATAATAATATATTTTCTTCAAGACTGACTGCACTGGGGTTATTTCATGCTTCCCCTTTGTCTGCCCAAAACTGTACTTGATTCTGTGAAAATCCCTGTCATCTGCGTGTCTTAAAATCACTATTCCTGCAAAATTTTGTGGGAATCTGCTACATCTGTCTCTCCAGGAGTATTTCATGTTTTAAGTAAATTCTAGTTGCTGCATCACTGACTATGTTGAAGGGTATCTGCAGGGGTAGACTTGATTCAGATGTAACTATGTGCTTTACCTTCTCCAGTCCAGAGAAGTGACTGGTCTGAATCTTTTGGTGAATTCCAGAATACAGCTCACCGGTCATGTTGTTTTGCTCAGTGTGCAGGTGTGAGTCCTCTTCCTGAGAGTCCTGTTCTTAAGATCATGTTACGTTTTGTTTTACAGAAGGATTTTTATTTGTGCTTGGTGGTCAGGATGAAAACAAGGGAACGCTAAGCTCTGGAGAGAAATATGATCCAGACACCAATTCATGGAGTTCCTTACCACCAATGCATGAGGCAAGATCTCTATCTAACTGTTGGGATTTAAGTTTTTACTTTGGCAAAATGTTCCTTTTCTTCTGCAAAATTTTATTCTGAATCTCCAGTCGCTTGCATCTTACACATTCAAAATCATGCTACAGACTGACTTCTGTTTATATCCTGTTGTTCTTGTGGTCTGATGCTGACTGCTGGATCTGGAAAAACTAAACAATTGGTGAAGAGCTAACTGTAAGATGAACTACAAAATTTCAGGAATTTCATAATGAATCAGTCCTATAGTATACTTAATGTTCTGCGTGTACTGGCCTTCTAAAACAAGAGACCTCTGAGATGGACAAAGGGATCGGACTGTGCAGAAAAGATGGACAGAGGACTGGCCAACATACAGAACTTGGCTTGCACAGACATACTTAGGTTTGGTTTGAGTTAATGCTTCCTTCTTCATAATTACATTCCATCCAAAAGTAACAGTTTGTTATTTGTAAACGTATATCCTTAATACACCTTTGTTTTTATCTTTGTAAATCAGCGCAGGGTGTTTTTTAAGAAGTTGTTTAACCACAGGATTTTCCTCTTTGCAATCTCTGGTTGACAAAGGCATGTAGATTTGGCTACAACTTTAGTTATTATGCATTAAGTTTCCTGCTTGTGATACGTTTTCTGTGAGACTGAGGGGTAGCTGGGCTCATACATACAAAATAGAGGAGCTGCCTTTGCACAGAGAATGGGTCCAGGCTTTGCTGCTGTAGAGACCTGAAAGCAATAGCTTCATTGTGGAGACCACCACTATGGGAACTGAAATATGGCCAAGCTCTGTTCTTAGATTTCTGTGTGGTCTCTTTGGCTTCTGCTGCTTTTTTTTAAATTATTTTTTTCTTTTAATACCCTTTGTTTCATTTAATTGATTACATTAGTAATCTTATGCTGGTGTTTAGGACTTCACCATTAAAAAAAAAACAAAACAAAAGCCAGGCATAATACCAATAGCACTTTGCGGACAGATCTTTTGAAAAATAAGATTGTATTCATTTATTCACAGTGACAGTTATGTTTTTCAATGTTGACTTTACTGATATTCCTTAGGCACGACATAATTTTGGTGTGGTAGAGATTGATGGCATTCTCTATATTCTGGGAGGTGAGGATGGTGAAAGGGAGCTGATCTCTATGGAGAGCTATGATATTTATAGCCGGACCTGGACCAAGCAGCCAGACTTGACCATGGTTAGAAAGGTAAAAAACACATCCTATATTATTGTGTTACTTCTTGTTAAACAGACAATGCAGATATATGTATGTATATATATATAAATATATATTTTAACCTTTTGCTTCAAGTGGAAGCTGTAGCAAATAGTCTCAAAATGAAATGAGAGTGAGCAGCTTCTCTATTTATACACCAAAACAAAACTGTGGCTGAGCATTTTTATGCCTGGCATTGTTTGACACATGGTACAGGCAAACCAAATGCCTCTCTGTGTGTATATAGATAGCTTTGAGCTCTCAATACTGTGCATTTGTGTGTCATTTTAGATACATTTTTCTTTTTTTCCATAAGATTGGCTGCTATGCAGCTATGAAGAAGAAAATCTATGCAATGGGTGGAGGCTCCTACGGAAAACTCTTTGAATCTGTGGAGTGTTACGACCCCAGGACTCAGCAGTGGACAGCAATCTGTCCTCTCAAAGAGAGGAGGTGAGGGAAAATGGAAGGGGGGAACTAGATTGCTTTTCCAACCCTCTGATGAGAGGAAAGTGTCCTTTTTCTGATGGGTCTGTGAAGACGGCCTATAAATCTCACCAGGTCTTTCTGAGTCATGATGGCCTGTGGTTAACATGTGGCTGAGTAAAGATAAACATCCAAGCAATAAATACAAATTTTGTAGAAATGCAGTCCTGATGTTACAAGCAATAGTTCCCTGATGGAAAATGAGAACTAGAAATTGTAGTTCAATTGGAACTTCAGGATACTTTTTAGAGATAAATATTTTTACTGTTTTTTTCTTTTGTGATCTGAATTAAGTGCTTACAATTCATATCCATGACTCATCTCGTCTTGTTGGATATTTAAGGCATATGTGTGTATAAATAAATGAGTAAAAGATGAAGAAAGTTCAGAAGGGTGTACAAAAGGGTTTTGATACATTGCATTAATATTTTTTCCCCATTTGGATTTTCAGATTTGGGGCAGTGGCCTGTGGAGTTGCCTCTGAGCTTTATGTATTTGGTGGGGTCAGGAGTCGTGACGACAGCCAAGCCAGTGAGATGGTGACGTGCAAATCTGAATTTTATCATGATGAGTTTAAAAGGTAAGTGGCTGCAGCTCTAAACACAGAAAATAACTTGCCATCCAGTCATCTGCCTGTTCCCTTGCCCTTTGTTCCTGCACTCCAAAGCATATCAGGTCTGTGCCGTGTATCTCTTGCTCATTTCACTTTTTGTGGCCCAGTGTGGCTTTTACTGAAGGTCCATCCACTCTGCTTTTCCCTCTAACATGCCAAGCCTAAAACCCTGGAGCCACCACGGGGATCTTGAGTGTCCCTGGACAGGAGGAGCACCTTGGTCACACAGGGAGTTTGTGGTTCTTCCCCTGCACTCTGCAATTTCCCCGAGTGCAGGGTACTGCTGCCCCCACCCCTCCTCGTGCCCAAGGCTCCATGTTGAGTGCTCATTACAGGTCTTCTCCAACCTAAATGATTCCATGGTTCTATGGAGGAATGTATGTATGTGCAGGGATATTTCTTCATGATCCAATCCTATCTCCAAAGATTTGCAGCTTAGGGAATTCCTAAACTAGAGATGAGAAACTTCATGCATTTCTGTTCCAAGCATTTATAGCTGATGGCACCCATGTAGGCTTTTGCCATAAGAAAGACACTATGGGTGCTCTACATGCCACAGCCACCTCACCTCACTGCATGGCTGATCTCCTTCTGTTTGTTTTGAATTTGCTTCCGATTACTTCATTTGTTATCTCTCGGCTCTGGTAGTGGAATCTACCTTACTACGTGTGGTAACCATTCAAAATGTTACCTTACACTGAATTTTTTGTTTAGTCACCTTATTCTCCAGTCATAACTGGCAAGCTTTGGTTCCTCCAGTGACTTTTTTCTTGCATATAACTGTAAATTGGATTATTCTTTTTTCATAAATTAAATTTTAAAAAGACTTTGTGGTCAGATGTTTCAAGGCTTGTTGACAAGTGAAGGAGATTAGCATGTCTTTATTAGAAGATCAAGACTGATTTATGACAGTGACCTGTATAAAAGGACACAAAAATAGAACAGTAGATGTAAATTCATTATGTAATTTTCTTGCAAGTTATGGTTGTAAAGAGACTTTAATTTCTGTATGAAGAGGTCTTCTGTGTTGTTCAAAGTGATGTCTAAACTAGCTATAATCAAATGAAGCTGAAGAAAAACATCCTTTAAATTGGTTATAGGAAGCAGACAGATCAGAGAGGCGGTTGCTGCTGATGCTCCCTTAGTGTTTTCGAGCCTTCTGGAGGCTGGGGAAATATAGGAGTTTATTAATGTTTTGCAAGAGGTCTTTGAAAGGGAAAGAACTGTGGAAAGAAGTGCTCCCCTCTCTCTTACTTGCTATCTTTAGCTGATTTACTTCAAATATTTCCAGCCTGATTCTGTTGTTCAGAAGGCTCTAGCTCATGATTCCTCAGCAGTGACTGCAAACCCATTTCACTGGTTGATGCAGGTTGAGCTCCCACAAAGTGAAGTTTGGGAAGCTGGGAGGCCCCAGCCTGGGTGCAGCAGGTGAGTCCATGGTGCCACCTGCTGACTGCAGCACCCACACCTGCCACAGCATGATGGGTTTGTGTCTTTGCTTGGTGGCATCCCCGAGGTGTTTCAGGATTCGAGTGGAACAGTGATAAAACTCCAGTTGCCCCAGTTGCTCTGAGGGTGGGGTGTGTGGTGTGGGGGCTGTGCTGGCACGGGGCAGGGCAGGCAGCAGAGGTAACCTTGTCTGGAGCTGATGGAGGAGGCATGTGGAGAGGGCAGATGAGATACCAGACTTTGCCTTTCTGCTCTGCCACTGCCCAGTCTGAGCTTAGAAATTTAACTCAGCATGACCCTGCTGCTCGGGCAGGGCACAGGTTGTGGGATTCCTGTGGAGACTGGGGACCAGGGAAGGCTGGGATGGTGGCAGCTGCTGCCTGGGGATGGTGCTCCTGGGGTTTGGAAGGCCCCAGCTCAGCCCAGGGGTGCTGTAGCCAGAAGAGGGTGCAGTGTCCCTGTGTTGTGTTCCAGCACTCAGCTCCAGGGTCTGTCAGTTATCCCAGGTTTTGGTACCCTCAGAGATCTGTGTGGGATGGCTCCTTCTTGGGAGTTTGTGGCAGTGACTGTGACACCTGAGCAGTTGTACCTATGTGGAAAAGAGAGAAAACAGCCATAAAGGGGCTTCCCTTCAAAATGCAGTTAGCAAATATTTCTGCTTGCCCAAGACTCAGACAGAGTATTTCACTATCCAGTATTCTTCTTTGAAGTAAGATTGAATCTGGGAAATTGTAATAATTTCATTATAATGGTGTTTTATAAATAAATACCAAATGAATACCAAGTGAAAGCAGATTGACCCTCTGGAAAATGCGAGGGTATTATTTCCTGGGCTGATTGAGAAATAGCAGAAAAAAATCTAAATCGCTTTAAGCTTCCATACTTCACTCAAAATAAGTAATATGCTTATTTTAAGTCTGTGAAAACCTTATGCTAAGTACTGTAACTACTAAGTACTTGTGTGTTTGATTAGTTTCCAAATTCCACTTGCTCAGTTGTGCATAATTTACTCAAGAACAAAGCATTAGTAATGCCATAGAGGTTATCACAGGTGGACAATCTCTCTCTATCAGCTCCTTAGTGCACAGTTACTGGGATGGATATACAGTGACAGATTCTTCATCTTAAACATTGTGCAGTTGCTACGAGGTGATCGATTTATAATTGAAAAGTGCATTTATTTCCTCAGCAAGTTTCTGAAGCAAATAAAAGGTGATAAGTTCCCATCAAACCAGCAGCTTCAAAAAGTTAATCACAAGGGATATCTGCACGCTCAGACTGCACTGCACACACACTTTTTGTAGTTGCAGTGAAGGGAAATACTGGCACTGTCAGAGCTGAAATATCACATCGACAATGGATGTGTATATCATTGGCAGAAGTCTAAAAGTGTTGGTTTAAGAGATTTGTGGAAAGGAGGAATATGTTTGCAAAATGGTTTAGAGCAGTGGGTTAGAAGCCCAGCATATCAGTTCTAGCAGTCTCAAACCAAAATTCACAGCGATTTTTTTAATAGTTACATGCCAATATTGCATACTTTGTAATGAGCTGTGGGCTTTTCCAGCTGTTTTTAAGTAAGTGCAGAGCTCCATTACGTTCATTTTCTCTGTGGATGGAGAGAACTCTGTGTACTGTGAGTTCAGGCATGAGATGGTGTTGGTTTAGGGTACGTGCAGCAGTGCACACCTGTGTCATCTGCACAAATTTCCTTGTGTGCCTCAGGCCTCACTGCCAGAACACAGGGTCAAGCATCATCCCAGGCACCCAGAGACTGTGTCTGAGCTACAGGTTTTACTCCAGTGTGAATGTCTAAGGATGTACTTACATCAGTATATAAACATATTAATTCACGTAAGCTGCCATAATTCTGGCTTGAATTGGATTAAAGGACTGGACTTGTTTAATATTGTTTACTTTGACAGTAACTTAGTCCCAAATAACTCATGGTGCAGAGTCTTTCAAAATTGTTATTCTTAACCGTGACGCAGCCTTTTCAAAGACTGGGGATATGCTGAGATCTTCACACTAGCAAAAAAATAAACATTGAGACTCCTGTTAAGCTGTGCTGTATAAACAAGTAATAAAATAAATGAAGTGAGACAGAATAGTAGCATCCACATGAAATGTGAACAGGGTAATGTAGAAAATAATTCTCATACTTGAAGTGCTGCTGTAACTGAGATTTTTCAATTAATAAATATTTTGTCAGCCTGTCTTTAGAGTCATGTGCATGAGTGAATTTAAGTGAACCCAAAGATAGAAAATGCTGTATGTCAGACTGCAGGGTTATTGCAGGATGTAGATTTTTTTTTTCAAAGGCTGTAGATGGAGCTTTGTGTACATTGTATCCTGTTTTTTAAATATCGATCAAGCTAAAAACAGATTTAATAAATGTGAAAGTGGAAGATGGAAATGTGAATCCTTCACTCAGTGATCCAGTGTTGGTCTACTCCATAAAAAGCAGGAAGTCTTAAATACATACTCAAGACCTTGGTGGGTCAGACTTTCCTTCTATCAGAATTCATCATTTACAATACACCTTTTTGCACTGCATAGGTGTGTGGAGAACTGGATGATGTCTGCACACATTCAGGGTTTTTCTTGTCAGTGTGGATGGTTGGAAATATTTAACAGTGCCCAAACTGACTTTAGGATTCTTTGCAAGATCTGCTGGTGATGCTCTGTCCTTGAGTATGGCCACTGCTGCCTTTCCCTGGTGGTCTGTTAGTGGGGTAGGATTGCTTCTTTCTTTTCATGATTCAAAAAAGAATTATGAAAATTTGCAGGTATTAAGGGGGATAAAAGTGAGAGATAATTTTCTGAAGTAGTACTTGGGTAAAATATCCTTTACAATGTTCTTTTTGCTACTGGAACATCCTAAAAATAAGGAAGAGCTTTCAGCAGTATATAACTGGTGAACTAAATAGTCTTGTAAAATACTATGTGTAATTAGCAACATTCTTCCATTCAGTGTGCAGGAATTTCATTAAAAGCAAGTGCTTATGCAAATGTAATGAGAACACTGACTGACTGGTAGCGCTGTCAGATGAGAGGAACATGGATTTTCATTCATTTCCAGGCTTCCTTTCCCAGCTGGGGTGAGCTTGAGGTGACGTGTCTGGAATATGTTGGTTCTGTATCACATCTTTATTTACTTCCCACTTGGAAATAAAGCAGTTACCATCCTACTCGTTAATTCCAGCAGTGTGGAGGGATCGTTTTGTTTGTCTCACTTTAAGACCGAAAAAGAATCAGGATTCCTTGCCTTCTTTTTTTAAATTGGGTGGAAGCCTTTTCCAGTTTCAGAGTGATCACTTCTGCCCATGGTTGCAGCAGGATTTGCCTTCCCCCTGCTCCTCTTGGACTCGGTTTGAGTGGAGCCATCCCGGGGAAGTACGCAAGAGTTATGTTCCAAGGACTGTTTTCAGATTGCTGAAGATTGTGAATTTTTGGTCGTGGTGTTTTTTCCATACTGTTCAAGCAGCAGGCACAACCCACATTAAGCTGGAGCTTAGTCAAATTCTGATGAAACGCGACCCCTTGCCCTTCCTGTCTTTGTTCCTTCCTAGTTTTAACTGCTAAAGCTGCTGTGAGTGTTCTTGAAAAGTGGTGCCTGTTTTTTAAAGTATACACGTTGAGAAAGCCTGAGGATGAATTTTCACAAGCAACTACAGATACTTTAATGTAGTCTTTTGGTGATGCACAGTAGGAAAATGCTTGGTTCTCACCCCATGGGTTTAGATTTTTTTATTTAAACTCCAAAACCCAGAGTGTCTAAAGTAGATAAACTCCTGATTTGAGTTTTCTCCCTTCCTTAATCTGGTCCTATCGTTAGAATTAAAAAAAAAAAAAAAATCCAGTCTTCCTTCTGCATTTCTCTGCCACTTACTCAGTTTTTAGAATTCTAGGTCACTTGCTGCTAAAAAGCAGTGAAAATACTGTGCCCTCCTCCTACAGTAAGGAAAGGAAGTTAATGAAATATGGTGCAAGATGTTTTGATCTGTGAGAGTTTCTGAACCAGTGTAGAGAACTTCTCCTTTTCTCTCCTTAGTTCATCTGTCCTCCTCTGTGACAGCTACAGACCATTTCCTTGCTTTCTGCAGAATGTTAATCCTTCAGCGTACAGCACAGACAAAATAATGGACAGCTAATCCTTTCATTTGCCCTTTAAAAATTGATTTCTGTCTCCAAGATAATTGATACGGAGCAGCATCTCCTTCAGTGCCAGAAGAGTGGTTTACTTCTGAATCAGGATTTCAGATGATGCAGAATTTTCAAAGATCAGCAGTGTCTGGGAGGGCATTTTCTGACTTTTTCCTTCAAATTAACCTGGTATGGCCATGGGGTGATTTTCAAAGGTTTCTCAGACCTTCATGTTCTCTGTAAATTATTTGATAGAGAGTGTAGGAGCAGTCCCCTAAAATGGCCTTGATTTGGACATCTCAGGGGCTGTACATAGTAACTGTGACAGCATCTGCAAGGGTGCAGCAGCATTTTGTAGGAATTTGTTTCAGAACCACAGAGAGGATGCTGACAACTCTTGGCAACAGGACCTCTTTATAAACCAGCATCCCACGTGGATGAGGAGTACATACTTACCTGCTTTCCAAAGGCTTCAGCACAGAAAACTGCTTTTCACTTGGTGGAAAGATCAGGCTGATGTAGTGTTGAAATGTGACTGTGCTTACCGTGAACACGGGGGAATTGTAAGATTACTGTAGGAGCTGGAATGGGATTGAAAAGAGCCTGATATGTGATTGGGAAGGTCTATGGCCATTCCAGATAAAGGATATTTCTTTTCCAAATTCCATGATCACTTTGATTTCCAGACTTCTATCCCTTGTTTGAAGTTAAGCATTGCAAAGTGCTGCGTTCTTCTTAGCAGGCAGGGATTTCATGTCCCTGATAATGCTCAATTAAAGAAGTTAAGGAATTAAATGGGAGAGACACTGCTTAATAACAGGGTTCTGCTATAGCAATTTGTTATTTCCCCTACTATGAATCATTAAAACTTAATGTGTTTATTTTAAAGACAATTTAAAGACTAATTTTAAGACAAAACTGCCTAAAATTTTCTCTGTAGGGAAAATTGACTGGCATAGCTGTTGTTGGCTCTCTTATGTGCCTGCTTTCCTCCAGAAGGTCACACTGGGTGGCTGCAAGAAGAATTTATTGTAGGTAGATTGCACAGATGAGTGGAGCAATTCTGAAATTAAGCAATTTCAGGATACAGCAGTACCAGCTGCTTTTCCTGACTGGGAGAAGCCAGGATTGTCCCAAAGTAGACAATGTTCTCTTCACACAACGAATTGATACGTACACGCTGCTTCTGAGTCAAAGATCACAAAGTTGCAAAAAGACTCTGGATTATTTCTTTAATGTGCTCAGTAAAAATCAAATCCTGTTTTTTAATTGTTATTTTTACAGGTGGATTTATCTAAATGACCAGAACCTATGTATCCCAACTAGTTCTTCTTTTGTGTATGGAGCTGTGCCCATCGGAGCCAGCATATACGTGATTGGAGATCTCGATACAGGTCAGAACCAGAGCTAAAAACCTCTTGATGCTTATTTCCTTCCAGTCTTTGGAATATTTGGCACGGATGAGACTGAACATTTTAAGAATAAGATGCTGGGACACTGTTCTGTCACTGTGGGTCAAGGGGATTCTGCTGGACATACAGAAACACACAGGCTGGTTTTGGACTCTTCAGTAACAAGTTCAGTGCTGTGAGCACTGAGTTGGTTTGGTTGATTAGTTTAAGGACCACAAGAGGTCAAGACTAAGACTGTGTTACTGCTTTTATCTAAATGTAAGAAGACCTATTAGTACCAGAGGTTGTAGCTCCTGTCTTTGCAGTGGGAAACAGGCAATTCTGCATTCTAGGGGCATCATCCAGTGGTTCATATGGATGTGATAGTGACTCTTGGTTCTTGATCCCAACCAAATAGATGTGTGCTATCAAATATAGTCGGTTCTCAGCTGTCAGCATCTGGCCACGCTCTGTAAAAGAGATTTGGAAAACTACTTTTATGGCCATGTGTACGTATATGAGTGTGTAGCAGGAATTTCTCCAAAATATAAAAAAACAAAATCCCAGATGTGGTGGGTTTAAGTAGATCAGAAATGCCATAGTAGTTGCCTTTTGACAGCAACTTCCACCACCCATCCGGACACTGATTTGTGTCCTGTGCATGCTCTCATTCTCACGTTTGCCTTACTGGAGGTTAAACGTGGTGGTAGCTGCAGTGAGTTTTAAGCATTCCATCTCTTTTTTTTTTGTTAATTCAGGTACAAACTATGACTATGTTAGGGAATTTAAGAGAAGCACGGGCACCTGGCAGCGCACTAAGCCGCTGTTCCCCTCGGACCTGCGCCGGACCGGCTGCGCAGCGCTGCGGATCGCCAACTGCAAACTCTTCCGACTGCAGCTCCAGCAGGGATTGTTCCGCATCCGTGTACCTTCTCCATGATCCGTGTCCTGGCAGGGGAGGAGACTGGAAGAGTTCTGCGCAGTCCACCATAATCTAGCTCTATTTAAAGGAAAAGCTGAGAAATTACAGCTGAAACTTACACTGTATGCTGTGCTTTGGTATGGTAACTGTTTTTGTTTTAAATGCTTACAAAGCTTGAGTCTCAGTACTTGTTTCGGGAACAAATAACTTAAGTACACATTAAAAAGAAGAGAAGGGGGAAAAATAAAAGGGGAGATCAAGGAAACACCTTCAGTCGTAACCATTTGGAGTTTAAACCATGTTATTGAAGGAGGATTTTTGTATCTGAAACTGGTGGGAATCGGTTTCCTTTGGCGAAGCTTATTGAAAAGCAAAAAAAAAGATTTCAGGTGCGTTTCCCCTGCGGGGAACAGATACGAATCCATGTGCTATCTGGGACTGGATAGCTGTAATACACAGAAGCTACACGATAACAAACCTCCCTGGCATGCTGCTGTTGGAGCATGAGGCCACAGGAGGTGTTGGTCGTTGCACCTTTTATTTCTAGTCCTTTCTCAAAAGATAAGGTCTGTGCCTAAAAAATGGTGGAGGTGTGTACGTATGGTTTTTCATTCATTTGCGACGGTTTCATTCCGACAAATATTTTTAATATATATAAAATGGACTAATCTGAAATGGATACACCCCAGAAAATGGATACAATACACCACAAAGAAGTAAACTTTTTTTCTACGCTGTCATTCGAGTAGCCTGATGAACTGGTCTGCAGGTGGGTGGCATGCGCTTCTGGGTGGGCTTTGGTGGCTGTTTTCCTTGAAGTGAGAAGGGAAGACGTGCTTGGAACGGTTTGTGATGATTGCTGCTTTTGGTAAGAGCAAAAGGACAAATGAAATAGATTGTGTTCCTTTTTACTTCAGATTGCTTGCAAGCTGAGAATGGTTTTTAAGACTGAGGATCGTAGAAAGGTGCATTTTATCTCTCTTAGAACAAAGGTGAAATATGACAAGGATATATTTATTTTGCAAAAAACATGGGTTTTGGACTAAGTTAAGGAAAATTTGTACAGTGACTTTAAACTGGGATCAGAAGTTGGTTTACTAATGATTTCTGTGCTACAGTACAGTCTTGTTTACTGCTGTCTGACTTTGAAAGCTGGGTTTTATGGTGTGGTTATAGTGAAGAACTTAGTATCTTGCATTTTATTTCTTACTAAGCCTTGTTCACATCAGTAGTGATATTTAATTGACTTTTGTTTGTAGTCAAGATCAGCTGGTAGAACACTTTTACCTCAATTTTTAATTTCATTGTTGTTGTCATGGGTGGGACATAACCTGTATTTATTGAAAAGGAATAAAATGGGAGAGATGGAAAATAGAAATAATACCTCCTGCCCTTCAGAAAAAGAGACTTTGTACAACCAGTATTATAACTACACACAAGACTTTCCACTCTGCAACTTTATGGACCTCAGACAAGCCAAACTCTGCCCTCAGTTGTGTTAGTGTAAACCTTCGTCATCTTTATTGAATCATCTTACATATGTTGAAATATGATCCCAAACTAGTTCAAAATATCGGTATTTCACTAAATAGTCCTTAGAGAGCCATTCTGAAACTTACTTCTGCTCAGTCCTTCCATAGCACTGATGTGTGGTTGGAATTACTCTGAGCAAAGGAGTGGCGGGGGGTAGGGAAAAGGGCAGCAGCCAATCCATAGACCATTATTTATTTTTTTTTTATTTTTTACAATGCTGAAGTGCTGCAAAACTTGAACTATATACATCGATTTTCTGACCTATATTAGTTGGCATATTAAAAAGTTTATATATTTATGCATTGCAGTAAACTTAGTGTGTGTATATATATATGTCTTTAGATTTTAAATTTATATATAATGCTTTACTACAGAAATGTGAACCACTATTTCCATCCTTGGCTGTCTTGTGAAATAAATCAAGTGCTGTTAGTTTATCTGTAAAACTTCCCTGTTTTGAAAAATCTTACATGGATCAATTTTTTTTTCCTCAGACAAAGTGCCAAGATCCCATACTCAAAAGTGATGAATGTTCCCAAGTATCTGTTTCACTTTTGAGCTCAGTTTTCTAAGTGGCTTGGAAAACTTCCGAAAATGTTATTCAGAATATTGCCAGCTGCTATCTCCTGAGTCCCTGTACCTTCCAGTACACTTGAGGGCATTCAGCATCCAGAAAACGTATGTGATAAATGCACATGGTCAATCCAAGTAAATTCTCTAGCAGTGTTTTGCAGTTAAAGTTACTGAACTGAATGTTTACACTTAGAGTAGGATTAACACTAGGTGTTCTTAGTTTGTTTTTTTAAAAAAATAACATAAATAAAACAAACAAATCTGCTGGTGATTGGAACGTGTTGCAAATGCACTCAGTGAGATTTGACCATGAAGTTTAAGCCTCTGTACCTGAACCAGTTACAAACTGAATTTCTGAGCACATTGTGCTCGTGTCACATTTTGTGTGGCTGGGGACCAAGTCTCCAGCGATGGTTTTGGGTGCATGCTCAAGATTTAGGCTCTCCTGAAATCTCAAAACTGGCTTCCTTGGCCTTACCTAAGGGGATGGAGACCATTCCCCATCTGCATTGTCTGTGGGACTGATCCAAGAGCTGCTCTAGCCCCTGTGTGTGCAGGAGGGAAGGGATGTGTCTTCTGGGGTCTGACTCCCATCTGTCTGTCCAGCTCTGATCTGTGAGTGCATCCCTTGGATTGTGCAATAACCAGGTTTGATTTCTCTCTGAATTTGGAGCGAGGCTTTGAAGCCAAGGCTCCCCTTTCTCCAGGGATTGCACTGGTGATGGTGCAGGAGTGAAGAGCCAGAGCTGACCTCTAATTTTTCTTTCTCTTTTCAGAAGGGATAGTTGACTTCAGAAGGGGAGGGAGGCTGTGATGATACCAGAGGTGCTGAGAGGAGGGAGGTCACCAGTTTGCTGAGTGTGTTGAATGTGCAAACAGCTGTAGATTGAGCTGGGTTCACTGGTAAATGCCACCACCTGTCCCTGCTGTCCTGGCGCTGTGTACCCCTGCACATGATGGCTGAGCCACAGGGAAGCAACTCAGGAATTTTTTTGAGTTGCAGTCCAGGGGTTTTGGGTGGTTTAGCAGTTTAGAAACTCGTTTGAGTTGTCCTTGTTTGGCACAGTGGCCTTAATTCCTCCCAGCTCATGAATCGACACTGACATTCAGCCAGGTCCTCCACAGGTGACTGTCTGAATGTTTTTCCTGGCCAGCTGTTCGTGCAGGACGAGGACTGGCTGGGCCACCTTGAGCTTGAGGGACTTCAGCTGGGCCTCTGCATCCTTTTTCCTTGCCCTGCTGAGGAATTTGGACAAACCCCAGCCACTGAAATCAGAAAATCACCAAATACGGGGTAGGAATTGTGGAAGATGGGAAGAGTGGTGGCTTTTTTCCCCCCTCACTCTATCTCTTCCCACAATTTCCCCAAGAAAACTTTCTTCTTTTTTTTTCATGTGCCACAGATAATTTTGGAAAAATTTTGGAATTGTTAATTTTAGGATAAAAGTTGGGGAAACAATATATGTTACTGTAAGCACACAGCAGTGTCCTCTGTGCTTGTTTTACATGTGTAGTCTTGTGGCTGCTCTGCACAGCAGAGAGGGGTTACAGAAGCAAAGGTGTAAAGTGCTGTTGCTCTCGTAAAACAAATCCCTTGAGTTTCTGAGGGAGGCACACGCCTGGCCTGGCTCCCTTCCTTACCTGGCCTGGACAGATGCTCGTATTCCTCAAGAGTCAGGGTTGGATTTCAGATCCTCTCCCTTTCTGGTTTTATAACCTGAAGAAGAGGCATCCTGAAGAGTCTTCTGTTTTGCTGTATCACAGCAAGGTCTGGTTGTCCTTAAATATTTTGTCATCTAGTCCTTAAATTGTAGTTATTGTGAAAGTTCTGTGTCAACCCAGCTGCTTCTGGTCAAGCGAATTTCTGTAGCTTTGAGGGTATTTCATCTTTAAATTGAAGGCAAATTAATACGTAATTACACAAAAAGGACAGAGGTGAATCTGAAACCAAAAGAAACTCAAAATCAGCTCACTGATAGCTGTGGGCAGGCTGTGTCCCTGGTGTTTGACTGCACAGCACGTGCCTGGCACACAGCCTGCCTTCAGAAGCAGAGATCTTGATGAAAATAAGAGGTTTTTATCAAAGCTACTGAACTGCCTGGCCTATGAACTCCCCCTCCAGAACACACCAGGCAGCTTGGTTGCTTTGCAATATTTCTTGTGCCTGCATGACTCAGTAAATGCACATGAGTGAGGGGTTTGGGGAGGTTTTACCCTGTTTTAACTGCAGTTTCTCTGTTTTTTCCATAAATGCTGTGGCCGTGCAGCCTGCATGGGCTCTGCTACCGTGCATGTGCCATGCAAAGTGGAGGATGCAATAACAAATGCAAGTTGTTACAAGTGCCAAACTTTTGGGTTCTTCTGTGTGTAACAATAATTCAACGGTTCTACTAAAATACAGAGATGCTTAAAATTCACTGTGTTCCAAAAAAGAGCAGTGGTTCTTTTTTTTTTTTTTTAAATGAATGCTATTGAAAGCAATGTAAATCTACATATTTTTTTTTTTAATACTGTTCTGCAGGTTTGTGTTACTCTTCACAGCTGCCTTGAATATCACTCCACGTGATGCATATGGACACTTTGCTCTTTATTAGAGCACTGGTGCCATTCAAGTATATAATAAAAGGCAGCTGACAACAGGCTTTAGTATTTAAAATTATAACTCTTTAGATTAAGTGCAATTTGTTTGCATTGATCGACCTGCAGAAGGAAAGCTGTGCCTCGGGAAGTGTGGCTCTGCCCATGGACACAGGCAGACCGAGCATTGTGACTAAGGTCTGGTTTGGTGGCACTCACAGCGATGCTTTCCAAGGAATTCTATTTAATTTAGGGTTAAATGGATCCTTTCTGCTTCTAATTTAGCACTGAGGATTTGAGGGTTGTGTTCTCTTTAGGTCTTTGGAGTACTTAAAAGCTACTCCAGGTGGGTGGGAGGGGTGTTAATTGCATCTGTGTTTGTAGAAGCTGCTATTTCCATCTTCCCTCGGAGTGTTTCCTTTTCCTGTTCAGGACTGAGTGCAGGCCTGTGTTTCAGTCGTCACTGCTGCAGCCTTTTGACATTTGCCATTTCTGTTGCTCTTCCTTGTTTTTTCTTGGAGCTGTGTCCCAGGGTCTGTGTTTCCAGGGCACATTGCCTGTGAAAGAAAAGCACACAGCTTGGGAAGGTGAGCTGGTAAAAACTGAAGGCAGCGGGGTTTGGGGGCAGCTCTGCTCCTTTTCTGTAGGGGTCACCTCTGAAGTTTATTAATAAGTTTGGTACCTGCTCTCCATCATCCCTATAGGGTTTGGCAGGGTTGTTTTTCTTTTTTCCCTGGGAAATTCCTTGCTGTAGGAAGGATTGCAGCCAGGGTTTGAGGTGACACCTCTGACCAGCCATGCCCAATGTGACTCTGCAGTCTGACTGCTGCTGTGCTCCTGCAATCAATTCTCTCAAAATTTTGACTAACAGGTTACCTAAAAACATAGACTAAAGCCATGCAAAGTGCCCAAGTTGATAAACACCTGCTTTAAAAGGATTAAGGGTAGCGGGAGAATTAAGCTATGAACTGCTACCAACAGGTGATTATGTTGAAAATTTATTGGTGATACAAAATCTGAATAATATTTTTTAAAATTACTTATTCTAGGTAGATGCTTCTTAGTTATAAAAGAATTTGCAATACATAAAGGATTTGTATAGAATAATATTTGGAGGTTATTTGAAATAATCTATTGAAATGTCTTGAAAAGTGAGCTGGAAGATTGGAGCTTGTCAATGGAAAAGGTTTAATCTTGGTGCCCAGCAGTTTTGCAGGGTTTCTGTGAGCAGAGAACACCTGCCAGAGCACTTCAGTACATGAAGCTGCTCAATGACACTGCCTACCTGTGCCCTTGAATTTGCATAATGAGACGAGGCTGTTCTGAGCCCTGGTAAAAGCTGATGGATCTGATTACAATAACAGGATAGAAAGAAGCATCCCCTGTGTAATTAGGGTTATTTTATTGATAAAACTTTTCTTTTTTATACTGGGGCTTTTGAATTATCACCTTAAGGCTTGATTTATTTTTTTTTTATTATTTCTTTGCCTTTCCTCCATTTTTTTTTTTCAGTTAATGCCAAGACTTCCTCAGTTTTGGTTGAGGGCAAGTTTCTTTCATCTGTAGTTCTAAACCCTGTCAGAGCCTGACAGACCCCCTGCCACAGGCTGTGCACTTGTTTCACAAGTGTCATTTCTGTGCATTCTGTTACTGGGCTGCCACCTCTGCCAACTTCAGAGCAGAAAAAAACCCCTGTGGAACAATTTTATACCTGATGAAAGGAAGAGCCATTCTGCAAAGTCTAAATTTCTGTCTTCAATAGGCAGTGTGCTACAGAAACCTGATCCCTGGCTGGGCTTGAGGTTCTCTCCTGAATGATCTCACATGTGAAAGCTTTGGGTTTTATTAATCTGCTTTATTAATTTACACATGATAGCAGGAAAGCATTATCATCCCTGTCACTTGTTTCACTGTTTTTAAGTCTTACAAAGCAAAGCCTGCTTATTTATTGGAGTGAATAAACCAGCACACAGGGGTATCTGCTGAGGTGGTCAAGTTAAACACAGCTGACATTCTGTAAAGCTCTTGCTATAGTTTCTTTCTGAAGGGAAGCCAGGGAGTACCCTCTTAAGAAATACGTTCAAACCCTTTCAGAACTGATCTTAAACTAGTCCAAAGGACTCCTCTGGATTGCTTAGAGAACATGGGGTCTGTTCTAGCTTTTGTTTGCTTCGGGAAACACCTGCAAAGTAAATTTTAAGCCTTTTTTTTTTTTTTTAATCCTTGACTTCCAAAACCTGAGTGATTTGCTTCTTGCAATTGAAACATGTTTGTATTTAAGGGTCTGAGACTGCATTTTGCAATGTATGGTGAGTGTTCTGTCCTGTCTTGGTGACATGATGTAAACAGCAGGCTGTGTTCTGGGGGCCCCCGGAAGGTCCTTTACAGTGCTAAGGGGTGGAGAAGGATCAGTACAAGATTCTCCTCACACTGCACAAGCCTTGCTATGAGTGTCAAATGGGTCAAGAGGCTGGGTTTGGTACAGAACTCATGGAATTGCCACCACTGGCTGCCCTCAGTGTTTGACCCCCCCAAAGCCCATCAGGGCAGCTCCTGGGCGTTCCATGTACGAGGTTTCCTCTGGCCTCAGGTGTTTTCTCTTTTGCTCTTATTAACAGGATTTTGCTTTCACTCTCCCTCTGAACACACGGCCTGTGTCCACAGTCCCTGGGAGCACAACTCCTGTGGGTCAGAGGGTGGCCACAGCAGCTTGCTCCCTGTGGCTTTCTGCACATCTCTCCACATCAGTGTGCGTGGGGACAGTGCTTAGTACACAATGAAATGACTTTTCATTGAGCTTGTAAGCCTGATGCCAGCAGGTCAGAGATCACCTGAGCACCAGTAAACAAACCTGCAGGTAGAGCAGCTGTAGCCCAGTCCCTCGTGTGTGTCACTGTGGCTGCAAGTCTGGCGCCTTGTCCGGGGGGAAAAGCCCCTGTTCCCAGCTACCTCATTTTTTCTTTCTTTGCACTTTGTCAAATTTGTTTTGTTTTGTTTTGTTTTAAATCACATTTTGTCCTTCAATTAAAAAAAACCTAAAAGCAGACAAGAAGCAGGACAGAATGGTGCCATTGCCCAAGGACAGTTTACTTTAATTTCATTTTAAATTAATGTTTCTGTACAAAAAGACCAAGGTTGACCTGCAGCTGCTGTAAAAAGTAAATAAAAATTTCTATTACTTGAAAGTAACTATTATACTTGGAAATGAGAGTAGCAATTGAAAGCTTGTCCTGATGACTTTTAAATAAGAAAAGATCTGTTTAAAAAATAGAAGTCTCTGCTCTTTTAAGGACAGATCAGATAGTTTTCTCTCTGCCTCTACTCTGCTCTCACTGTTTTGCCTGTGAACTTGATCCATTATTTTAATAGAGAGATTAACTGATTTTTCTGTGATGTTTAATTAGATATTTTTCTGTGGAGTTCCCCATTTAATCACCTGCAGAGGAAAAACTGTTCAAATCAATACCCACCTTCTGTACCTGAACTTATGTCATTGCCCATTTCTTTGTGATCTTCAGGTATGTGGGGTTTTGCTTAGATTGAAGACATTTTTTTAAAAGTGTGTTTTCTTCTGCTTCTAAAGGTGCTATTTTGACATAGTTTTGAATTCCTTACACTGTGCTTGACTTCTAAAAGTACCAATATAAGCTGGTAATCAGCTTGTGTTTGTTCTGTGGAGTTTTTCTTTGAGTATTCAATCTCTTTTTAAAAAAGCATCCCTCTTCATAAAGACGGCTTCCAAAGTGTCAATGGCCTTAATAATACACAATGTAATGGGAAAATGCTACCTTTTTTCTTTGTAAAGGCAAAACCAAGAAATGCTTCATGGAGAACATTTTCCTCTAATATTTTGAGGAGTAGCTCATACTAACTTCGAATTCAATGTAGCAAACGTTTTAGTGGCCATGCACAAATAGTAGGGGTGAAACAAGGAGCTATTCATGCCTCTTCAGACAGCACCAATTAGCTGCTAATTCCAGAGCCTTCCATTAGCATCATGGTGGCTATTCCATAAATATTCATCTTCCCAGGCTCGGTCCCAAGACCTGGCTGTGTGTGTGTCTGGGCCATGCTGACCCATGTGGCTGGCAGAGCATTGGGATGTTGGGTGCAGTGTGGGCTGTGCCTCAGACCCCTCCTGCTCAGCCCCCCAGGGTTTGGGTGCCACAGGTGCTCAGGAGGAAGGAGGAGGGAAGCTCCCAAGTGCTGCCCTTGCAGTGACATTGGCTTGGTCCCTCTGAGGAGAGGCTCTTGTAGACACAAGCCATGGAGGAGAGAGCTGAATTTTAGTCCTGCATAGGAACTTTGTTGTTGTCCTTTTCGTGTTGTCTTTATTTTTGTTTGAGCCGTATCATCAGGCTGGTTTAGGCATTTGGTAACACTGCTACAGGAAAGTTTTTCCTTCTCTGGAGCACATAAAGTCCTACTCCTGCCCTGTCTGAAGCAGCAGGAAGGATCAAGGGTTGATGTTTGAACTTGTCCCATCTCCAGACAGCAGGTTATTTATTGCCTTCTTGTAGGCTCTGCAGTCCCAGTGCTGTAGCATTTCTCAGTCTTGTTAATCTAAGAGCCCTTTAGCCTTTTGAAAAGAGTCCAGAGACTGCCTTGTCCTTCTCCTCCTTCACACATTGGGTGCTGCCCTCTGGACCATCTGAATTTAGGCTGTCACTGTGGAGGAGCCACCGGTTGGTGGCCTCACAGGAGTATCTGTGTTACCTGCAGCACTTCTGAAAAACAGCAGATAAATGAGGGGCCATGGAGACACTCTACTGAGCTTGCAAATTCCTGATCCTCTCGTTTTAGGGAAGGCTGAAGAGCAGCATCCTTCCTTGCCTTGCAGCTGCTCCCTGCTGCACAGGTAAGGATGAGTCTGCACTGTCCCTTACTTAAGCGTAAGATATAAAGATTTATGGGCTGTTATAGGAGATCCGCTATTTTGCATTTGTTGTATTTAAATCTGAAACTTCTGGAGCTATGGAATGGTGGGTTCTGGAACTGTGTCTGCAGTGTGGCACCACAGGTACTGGCCTAAATAGCTGGGGAGCTTCTGGCCACCTGTTTTTCCACTGCACTTTTTTTTTCCCCCTGAGAAACGGGAGATGTGAAACTGCATCCCAGTTTGTATGCCCACTGCTTCATAATCCAGAGTGGGAGCCTGACAAGCTGGAATTGTTTTACCTCCAGAAAGAAAAAAAAAAAATTTCTTCGCATTAGATGGTCTATTTTCAGAGTTTTCCCTCTGTAAACCATGTTTATTGAGTTCCATGAATCTTGAGGGATTGGGCTCAAGAATACGAATACATATTATATGAATGATAACTAGTGTACTTAGTCTGACTTTGTACGGTACAAATACTCTATTTTAGCTTAAGAGAATGAAACAACTACATTGAATAATCCAATTATGATATCTGTATTCCATGAACCAAGTCATAGGAGGGTGTTGGAATGTGATGCCACATTGCTGCCACTCTCCTAAAAGTTCAGTGTTCTGTCGAATCTAAGATCTTGATAATTACCAGGATATTGTCAGAATATATTGCCACTTTTTCTACAAAAGATACGTTGGTGTGGTGAGGTAGAAGCACTCACCTCTTGTTTACCATCTCTGGCATGCAGCTCAACAGCAAGGGTTATTCCCATCATCCAGCTGTTGGGCTCTGACTCCTGTATTACAGATGTGGTTACTGTTACAGGCTTTTTGTGTGTATGTGTTCTGTGGGTCCTCCTGTGCTTCGTGTGGAAATGGAGTTTTAGCTTTTATTTATGTGTCCACCCCAAAATCTTCATGTGCTGCTTTAGAAATGAATTGATGAATCACTTGGGACCAAGGTTTGGAATGCTCTGACCGGAGTGTGTTGAGTTACTTCTGTTAAAAACAGGGGAAAATAAGACATAAATGCTCTTTGACCTCAATCAAACTATGCAATACAGCACACCAGAGAGCTGAATTCCTTGTGATACAGAAGTGCAGCTCCTGTGTCCTTCCAAACCCAGTCCTTGGTCCAAGGTTAGGAGAGCTTGTACTCAATGGCTGCCCAAGAATCTTGTATCCGGATCAACTCCAGTTCACTGCTTTTCCTCCTGCCCCCTCTCCTTGCCGGGCAGTTTATCCTGGTCAGGTTGTTGGGTGTTTTGGCTCGGAATGACGTGGTCTCCAAGCGTGTCCCTCCTGTTGTCCTGTGGTGTTGTCAATTGGAGCTTGTCCTGTAACCCCACCAGTGTGGCTTTACCTGCTGGGGTCACTTCACCATGTCTGCATCTCCCTGCCCTAGAGCATGCCAGGCTTTTGGGGTTTGCTGTGCCCCCCGGGTTGATGTTGTCTTGCTTTCCCTGTGTCAGTCAGTTGTGGGTCTGGTGCTTACAGTAAAGAATCCCTGTGACGTCTCAAATCCAGTCCAAGTATGTTTTCATTTCTGCCACTTCTGTGTGTGAGTTTGATTTTTCTGCTTCTGTGGCAATTCAGGGATAAATGCCCCTGTGGTCAGGACTGCTGGTAAAGGTTCTTTGTTCTCCCATTGCTTCATTTTTCCAGTGAAATTTATTCCTTGTGTTCCTCTTCTTCCCCCTGCTAAAAAACGGGTACAATTTTCCCTGCTTCTGCCTCCCATGAGGAGCTCTCCTCTCCCAGGTGATCATGAATTCTCACCATTCTTCATTTGCTTAACCCACCCTGGACCTCGTACGGTTTCTCCCTCCTAACTTCCTTTACTATTTTGTCTCTCTTTAATTCAGATTGACCTCGATTTCTTTCTCTGGTTCCAAAAAGAGATTTTGGTGCATAACCTGGGAGACGAGCAGAAAAGCTCTCTCTGCAGATGTCTGTGTACATCCATTCCCTCCCCAGCACACACAGTGTAAGGGGCTCAGCCTGTTCTATTCCTTTCCCCAGGTTTTTCCCAGAGCTAAGCAGACCACAGGCTGAAGCCATTTCTTATTTCTTTTGGTAATTGAAAATATTAGGAGATTTTCTTCTTCGGAAATAGCCACTGCAGATGAGCAGCTGGCAGGAGAGAGGGTTGTTATGCTTCCATATTCAGTATTTTTAATTGAGGAACAAATAATTTATTTTGGGGAAAAATGTAAATTTTTTTGTATTTGTATGTCAAAGTGGCCTTTATAGGAAAAGCACATAAAATATTTAGATTAAAATTGCTTAGTTGTGTAATTTTAGTGGGGATTTTTGTATTGACAGGGTTTCTATGCATTTTTCAAAATATACTTGCTGTTTTGTGTTAGAATTATTGGAAATCTTTTTAAAAACATGTATTACCACATTTTCCATGGTTGATCCCTTTACTATCATTACTTTTGAATACTAAAAAGATTTTAATTAACCCTGTAAATTAATTTTCCCCCACAAATATTTGCATTAAGTCAATATAATGAGTTATAGCATGGGTATGTAGCTTTAAGGGAATAAGCCTAGTAGTGCAGCTTAATTCTGGAGAGATGTGTTTGCAGAAGGCCGGTACAGCAGCGTTTCAATTGCACTTAAATCACTAAATTAGGATATTAGGTTTTTTGCTGTACCTCACTAGGGTTTTATTAAACCGTGTCCATCCTGTATTGTTTACACTTGAGCATTATTTAACTATGTATTATTGGTGCAGTTTGCAGTTCTCCGTTCTGTTGGGATTATGTGCACGTTAAGAGATAGGAAAAGTTTCGGGGTGTGTGGCGTCCTCATGGGTTTGACATGAGTTTGGAGAGGGAGGAGAGCAAAGTTAGATCCATTGGAGTATTTTTCCATTTAATTACGTACATGTTTTCACATTAGCTGAGACTGAATAACCGAACTTAAAATTGAACTGTGAGTAAAATTAGTGGTTGGGGGGTGGGGGAAGTGAAGGGGCTGCAGAACTGCGGGCAAAAACCCGTTAGTTGCAGTACAACTGCCCTGTGACTGCCTGTGCAAAGCATAGCCCGAGGGGATACATCAGTCCCTGCTCTCACTGCTCTGGTTTTGCTTTCTCTTCTCGAGGTGTTACTGCAAGGTTTGCTAAGGAGGACCTTCCCAGGAATGTCTATCAACTGAGACTTGAGTTTTATCATTTTATGTTTGTAGTTTTAATTTTTGTTCTTGTTTCTGTTTCGTAGGAGATCCCACATGTTCACAGGTTAGTTTTAGTGCAGGCTTTCAGGTGTAGCACCAAACGAGCGTTTCATGCAACCATGCATTCTGTAATTGAAGAAAAATGTGCAATTCTAATGGCACTTTGACCCATTGCTGAAACACTGGGTTTTGCAATTGAACAAACTCAACAACTGAAAACACTCTGTGTCTTCATTAGATGTCTTGAAGGTGAAGCAAAAGGCAGTTACTCCAGTTGTACCCATGGATAATTTGGTATTGATTTTCTTTTTTAATAGTTTTATGATGTTTTTAGAAAAATACTCATTTCTTGGTTTACTTTAGTTGCCATAAATTGCCCAGTGCAGAGTCTGGTCCACCTCCATTCGTTTATTTTCATGGAGGAGTTGCACAAAAACTGGTAACAGCAAAGTAGGAAAGCTCTTTGGTTTCTCACCAGTAGCTTCCCTTGCAGAATTGCTTTGTGGCTCACACATGGTATGAAAAGGGACACGGGAATTTTCCTGGATTCAGTAGCACTCGCTTTGTTTACGTGTTCAGTAGAACGTTGGGTGACTAAAGGGAGGTTCCCTTTTTAAAGTATTTGACTTGTGCTTTGAGGACTTAGTTGCCACTGTGCAAATTGTGCTGTAATATTGTACCAAGGATCAGTGAAAGTGTTTTATCTTTTTTAATGTCGTTTGTATTTGACCGGGTTTTATAAATGTAAGAAAACAGAGTGTTGTATTTTGATCTGAAATTTGCGTATGGTAAAAGTAACTTTGCTTTATGTATCGGAGGTTTGTTCAGAACTTGAATCATTTTATAGAAGGGTACAGACCAAAATTAATTGTCTTAAAGGTGTTTAATAAATTAACCAAATAAAACATTGATTGTTTGAAAACTTGGTAACTGCACCTTCTGCTTTTTTTTTTTTATTTTTGAAAGGAAGAACGTAGTTCAAGCCTTTCTCTCAAGGTCTTATGAAAAGTGAAAAAAAAAGAGAGCAGTAGATTTTATAAATATCATCTCCCATGAGTTATCTGTTTTATTATTAAACATTCCAACATGCCAGAAGTTTAATCAAAGGGGAAAACCCAAAGGAAATAAATGGAGGAGGAAAGGAAATGAGGGGAGGCGGGATCAGTCCCTCCTTGGCTCTGCCCAGGCAGTAAATGCTTGTGGCCACTGGGCCGTGGATGTTGTCAATGGCCACTCCAAGAAAATGGGAGTGGGAAGGAGCTTGTGCTCACCTGGAAAAGCTCTCATGGTTGTTTCAAGGTGTCCATTCTCCCCAGCAGTCACCTTCACTCGTCCCTTTCACAAATTCTGCTCTTCCATGCGACCTTTCAAAGCGGAGGAGAAAAATATGTGAAGCATAACTGCTCCCAAGGGCAGGTACAAACAGCTCCTTCCAGGGCTGCCTGATATTCTGACCCTTGGCTGCGTCATGGCATGCAGACGTAACCCCTGAAAGTTCAGAGACCTGGACATTTTTAAGATGCCAAGCAGCTGCAGCTCCAGTTGAGCAATATTCTACCTCTGTGCTGTGCTGCTCCTTGCACTGGGGTACCGGCACTTGCCTCTGCTGGGGCTGCTTCGGCTGGGTTTGATCTTCAGGAAAATACCCAGAGCTCTGTCTACCTTTTCTTGAACAAAAGGACATTGAGGCAAGGCCAAATGTGAGGTAGGAGTCAAGGAAAAGCTGAGGTTTGGGGTAGCTTGGGCAAGGGGAGTGAAGGGGGAAGGCAGCAGCACGGCTTCAAAGCAGAGTGCAGAAACCAGGTGCTGTAAATGTGTATTCTAAAAGAGATGGTGGGTACTGGGACAGAAAAACACATATTTATTCCATAAATCCCTTTTCTTACTTAGTTTCACAGCCATACCAAGGTCCTGAACCGCCAGCCAGGTTGGTGCAGGAAGCCTGAGGCCTCCAGTGTAAACACAGACTGATGATAGGGAATCTTGTGTTGATTTACCCTTGTTGCTGGTGTTCCCATGGTTATGGCTGCGTAGATGGGCTCTGCCATATCTCCGCTGTCTTACTGAGTCTTGGAAACAAAGACAGGAGGGTGAACTTGGATTTATCTTTATTCCACAGCCTGGAATCCTAACAGAAAGGGAAGAGGGCTGCTGCGTGGTTTCCTTTACCTTTTATGCACAGAGGAGATATAACTTTTGAAGTTCCCATTTCTGCCTCTTTTTAACCCCTCAATTTTTTTTCCTTAAGTCTCGCAGGAGAAATCCAGAACCAGTTCCTCAAACAGGATTTTCAGCTGAAGCTCTTGATGCCTGAGAGCAAGGCCTCTCTGTGCCTCCTTAACTGCAAGGTACTTGCCAAGAAGGCGAAGTAGTGAGTTTATGCAACCAGACTTGTGACTCTGGTGATTTCTGTGTCACAGGGAGTCACAGTTGTTCACCAGCTTCTACCTCAGCCTGAGAGAGGAGTGTCCCATCAGCTTTCTCCTGGCAGGAATGTGCTAGGAGAGGCATTCAGTTGGCAAAGGATCCCTGCAGGTTGGAGCTGCTGTGGAGGCATCTGGGGGTGTGAGCAACCCCAGCTTTGCTGAGCCAGGCTCTTCCCAGGGCTGGTGCCTCCTTGGTAAGAGGTGGCATCTGTGTCCTTTACACAGCCCAAGTCTTGGAGCCATCTTTCAACAGGCTCAGTTTTCCAGGTGAATAACAGACTTCTGGCCTCCAGAATCTCAAATGAAGCAGCAAGACCCGCTGTTCACTAAGCTCCATGTTACTGAGTTGTCACTTTGGTCACTGGAAACAGTAAAATTAACAGAAGAATTAATTACTGTTCAGAATTCAATACAACCCATAACTTTTTGGCTGGAAGCAGCTGTAAAGGCAGAAAATTAATGTGGAGTCCATGGGTCTTGGTGCAAGTCATTTTAGCTGAATGTTTTTGCCACTCCACAGATTTCTCTGCTCCAGGTGAAGCCAATGGCAGCAGGATCAGAGCTGTTACTTTTGTTTTTTCCCCAGCGTATTTGGGCACGCACAGGCCAAGCTCCGTCACGTGTGGCCTCTAAGGAATCATGAACCCCAACACTGTGGGCTGGGCTGAAGGTGTTGGCTAATGGCGAATTTACGGTAAGAGCAAAATGTATTTTTAACCACCAGGATATGCTTATCATCAGGAAAGGGCAAGCAGCACTCCTATCTCTCCAGGGAAGGGGAAGTGTTGAGCGTGACTTTATTTTTTTCCAACTCCTTTTCAAACTCTGAAAGGGTTTTTTTCTTGCTGAGACATGTCGTTGGATTAAATCAGGGAGTTACACAGACATCAATCCTGGGTCACAGGTGAAAAATATTAAATGCCAGGCATGCAGTGTTTTTCCATTGCATGTGATGTACGTTCAGGAAAGACCTTTGGAAAGACTGCTTTGAAACGAGTCTGTTTTGCTTTTTAAAATACACCAAGAGCCCGTCCAGAAGCTTTTAATTTTTTAGGACAGCTTTGATGTTTTCTGTGTTGAAGAGGAAAGCAGATTCCCCTCCTTGTACCCCACCCCGTGCCTCTGGAACAAGCAGCACATCAGGTGCCTGTGACCGTGGGCTGCTTTTTGGCTGGGGGTGCTTTGCTCAGAAGGGGGCTGGACGCGTCCCCTTTTGTCACCGTCCCTGCTCGGACTCTGCCACCCAGGAGAGCACCCAGGGACGCCTGTCCCCTTGTTTGTCACCGTGCCTGGTTGGACTCTGCCACCCCAGGAGAGCACCCAGGGACGCCTGCCCTCGGCTCCCGAAGCGAGTCCAGGGTTCACTTTACCAGCAGCAGCAGCACCTTGGCATTTTCCATTTTCCACAGCCGCCTTTGCTCTCCCTTTCCATGATCCTGCCCCGGGAGCAGGAAAGCCTTTGAAGGAGACGCTGCGATTTGCTTGCAGGACACAGCAACGCTGCCTTTCAGGCCACCTAGGCAGGAGGGGCTTGGCTGATCCTGTAAATACCTGCTCGCCTGTTTCAGTCAGCGGTTGGAGTCACAAAGGAAAGAAACGCTTTGAAATGCTAAAAGCTGCCTGACCAAAGAGACGGGCTGAGGGTGTTCCCACCCTGCCTCGTTCCATTCCCACGTGCGCTGCCCACCGCCTCCAAACCAGTCTCGCCTGTCCTCCCGCTGTGTCCTCATCGGCTGCCAGGGCCTCCCTCTCCCCCTTCTCCCGGCTCCCCCCTGCCCGTGCTCGGGGAAGGTGTTTGAGTCTTTAGAGCTCCTATTTAAAAACCCACGCACGGAAACAATCGCGCGGTGCTGGAGTCTCGCAGGGCGGCAGAGGCTCAGCACGGCCCCGGCGCTGCCATCGGTGCCTCCTTCCACTTCACCTCGGTTTTCCCTTCAGCGCTGGATGCGGTGGCCTGGCAGGGATGGGGAGGGGAGGCTGTGCTGTGCTGTGCTCTCCTCCCCGCGGAGGGGCTGGCTGGGTTTGTCCCGCATTTCTTCCCCTTGCTGTGGCTGTGTGTGAGGGTGAGTCACGGCAGCCCGGGCAGAGGGAGACGCTCCCCGGGACTGCACCCTCAGAGCCTTGGGAAGGGCCTATCTCTTGCCATCAGCTGCCCGTGGAGCTCAGGGCAATGCTCTCCTCTCTGAAGGGCTTGGGCTTCAGGTGGGGGTGATTCTTTGCTTCTTGCTATCTGTGCTTCAGCAGGTTTCGCTGATTTGCAATTAAATCTCCTTTCATGTTGGTTTTAATTGCCTTCTCAGTTCCCCATACTACAGAGTAATGCTGAAGAATCCATTTTTAGCCTTTCAATTCATCTCCTCATTTCAGCTGTGTCTGTGCTTTTCTCCGTGCTGTTGTAGTGTGAAATATTCAGGGAGAAATGTGAAATTCCCTCATCTGAAAGTCATGTACCACATCTTACAGCTTGCCATGAGGCAGGGGAATGTTCCTGGCTCTACCTGCTTTGAAGAGCAAACAAAGGAAAGCTGCAAGCACCACAGTGTCTGCTCTTGGCAGATGCTTTGGAGACCAGCCCATTTTCATGAAAATTAGGTTGTTGCTTTTAGTTTTGGGGGTTTTTTTTGGTTTTTTTTTTTTGTCCGGACCTGAGTAATTCCTCAATCACTTTTCCATTTTCATGAAGTAGTTTGTGAATCACATACATGTACAACGAAGGAGTTAGCAAATGCTGCTTCTCTTTGATGTATGGTAATCCAGCCTTCTTGTTTTTAACTGCTCCCTGGAATTTTCCATCTTAGTATGAATATTTCAATGGAAGGTAAGAAGGAAACCCCCTCACTACCTTGTAGTTGTTTAAAGACAACAGGAAGGTTGTGAAAGCTAAAATGAAAACAAAACTGGTTTGCAGTTGAATGGTTGTGTAACCCCCATGTTAAGAAATGAGAGAGGAAAGGGCTGAGGAAGAACATTCAGAGACAAACCCTTCAGGTGTGAGGCAGTGGTGAAGGGTAAACAGTCCCTGCTCAGAGAGGTGTGGTGGACTCACTCCTTGGTACAGGTGTGACATTATGCCATTGTAGCATTCTCCTGTGTTGGAAAAGTGGCTTTAAACACAGGCATGTTCCATTTGTCTCCATTTGGAGATGTAGCATCAGCGTCAGGACAAATGCACCATAGCTCAGTTCAATGTCTACATATTTTCCTAATTTTTTCCTTCATGCTGAATGGCATTTTATATCCTTGAGATGTTAGCCTGGTGGTTGGCATAACCCAAAATCTAGCAATTTACCTGCTATCAACTGCTCCATCTTTCTGGGCTCCTTTTTTTTTTCCTTAATCCAACCTGGTACTTGGAGCTGATATAACTAAAATGGCACCACCCTCGGACCCTGCTCTGAGATGACAGATGCTCCTTGGATTTGCTTTTCTTTGTACAAACACATTGCTATAAAGGTCCTAAAGACTAACATCTTCTTGCCTAAATAGATGCTGGGAATAACTTAGGGGTAGCATAGCTGTTGCCTACTTTATCCTTAAGTTTGAAAAGGAAGGTATAATATTATCCCAAATTTTTTCATAACTGTAGAAGTGAATTTGAACGAGAAGTCTTCTCTGTTTTCACTTTTTCAGTCTCATTGGTAGTGTGGTGAGAGAACATCTTCCTACAGGATTTCCCTGGTACATTCAGTTCTCTGGATGTACTTCGGATTTGTGGTTAAATGGAGAGATGTCCTCTCTTTCTCTATGACATCATTTAACCATTGGGAAAAGACAGTTACTGAGTTGGAGAACACCAGAATGATGTTGTTTACTAGAGGAAACAGCCATCAGCCACAGGCATCTCTATCCCATTGTTGGTTTCAGAGAAACTGGGAAGGAAGGAATATTCCACAAAATTTCTTGGGCTGAATCAACAGCGTGTTTCCAACATGTGATGGCAGCGTCGCTCTTGGGGCTGAGCCTGGTTTATGAGCAGCATTAAGATCTCAAAGTGAGACCCCAAACCAACAAATATTTAGAGCTCTCCTTAGGCTTTTATTTGCAAAGTCTTTGCTCTGACATTGAGAGGCACCTGTGAATGCAGCAGACTGCTAGACAGGGAAGTGTTGCTTGGACCTGGAATGGCATGTGGTTGAAAGCAGAACAGATTGGGAAATCTGAAAATTCAGAGGACCAAGGGAGTGTGTTCTCAGCAGAGCTTCTCACAGAATCTTCCACCACTCCCCCACGGTACCAGTTTATTAAAGAGACCTGAAAAAAAAAAAATTCCTAGTTCTTGCCAGCCTGGGTGACTCCTATCAGAGCTATGACAGGTTTCTTCCATTTGCGAGTCAGAACAAGTTTCTCCTCTCTCTTGAAGGTACATAATTATCAAGATCATCCTTATTGCTACACCCGTTACCATTGCCTATAATCTTTGGGTATTTGCACTTTCCTGGCACAGTCCTGATTGGTAAAACAAAGCTTGCATGTGTGATAAGTTTAGTGTAAGAGACTCTTCTCATTAGTGCTGGATGCCATGAATCAGAATGATTAAGTGATTTGTCCATAGCACAAAGCAGATTTAGTGTTTCTGCACTGCAGTCCTACTAAATCATTAACGTTATCAAATTCACAAATATTACCTAAAAATACTAAATCCTAATCTCATAAGTGTGATCTGTTTCTAGTTGTACTGGATGCCTCAGACCTTAACCATTTATTTCTTCGTTTTAAAAAAAGAGCTCCAGGTAACTTGAAATTATGGTAGTTTCAATTTTCTTCATGCTGAAAAAGTGTTGTTTGGCACCAGAAAAGCATCTAAAATTTTATCTGTTTCCCTCAGTTAATTGTCCCTGCTTTGGCCAACTGGGATAACATACCTGCTGTGTGTCAGTGAGTGAGCTACAGGTGGGAGTGCTGGAGAATTACTGTGAGAAACTCAGCAGAGGTGGAGACAAATGGTCCAGCAAGTGGATGGAGAATTGGTCCCTGGTGGCCTCAGTTCTGGTCCTTGTCTTTCGCACATCTGTGTGATTGGCAGGTGAGAGAGGCAGATCTTCCAATATGCCAGAAAATTGTTCAGGATGATCCTCTGAACTCTTGGCTTCAAAGTCAAGTCATGCCTTGGAGGAGCTGCTCCTGTCAGGGGAGAACAGAACTGACTGGCCCTCAGTGCTGACTGAGAGACTCTCACCCCTCCTGAACAGGGGCTGTTCGAGTTTCTGCAGTAGCTCCGGAGGGTATTTGGGGAGCAGAGCCATCTTGATGGTGTGTAGACATGGGGGAGGGGGAAAAGGCTGCTCAAGGAGATGGCTGATAGCATCATGATTGCAAGGACTTTGCTTAGAGCTTCTGCTGTCAGCTGACTGTGAGATAAGTGTAATTTTTTGCACCATTCCTGCTCTGAAACTCCCCCGTAGCTGCAGGGGCAGACGGGTATCGCCTTTGCCACAGGGCCCAGTATGATGCAAAGAAATCTCACCTTTAATGCCTCAGTGCACAGCAGTGCTGCTGGAAGGAGGAAGTATGAACAAGATGAAACTGCTCCAGCACCTTTAGGCCTCCCTGCTCACTCTCTTTGCTTTTCCGGTCATCTTAATCTTCTCCTGCTCAGCAGAAACTAAATTCTCCAGGGAAATAAACCTCCTGTGAATGCCCCTGAGCTTCTGATGGCAAGAGGAATGAGTTCCTTCCCTTTCTAAACAAGCCTCTTCAGTAGATTCACATGTTTCAAATGGCCTTCATGAGGCTACTTGGCGTCAAGTGGCACAATAACCTCCTCTGAGGCTCCCCACCCAAAATTTTATTCAAATTGTAGGCAAACTTACTCTCACCATGAGTGATAACCATGAGATAGGTCATGCTTGAATGCCATTTAGTTCATGGATCTCCTGGGGCTCACCAATGCCCGCTGTCCTAGAAGGGGTCCCCTAAGGCATGTCCCCAGCCTGGAGCATCCCCAAGGGGTAGGGAATTCAGGAACAAAGGTGATTCATGAAACTTCCTGGGTTCCAGCTTATACTCTCAAAGTCCTCCTGCTGCAGCATCCAGCCCTCTCGTATGGTAGTGGAGTTGTTCTGCCACATCAGCATCATCGTGGTTCTGTCCAGAAAGGAGCTGCCTGCACCCACAGGGAAACAAATCTACGGCAGCCACTCAGTGGGGAAAACTCCATATGTGGCTGCTGTTGCAGGCAGAAATGGCCCTGCTCCCAAAATGAGGTGGTGAGCTGCCTGGGTGGGCAGTGCAGGAGAACCCCACATGCCCCTTCACTCTGGTGCTGGCAGGAGGTGCTGTCCAAGCCCAGAGCTAACACAGCCAGGGCCACGGCTTCCCAGGGGTGCCGAGGTGTTGAAAACACACACGGCCTTGGTCATGTACTATGGACCGAGCACATCCTGCTCCCCACCGCTCCCACACCGTGCCAAATCCCACTTCCTCTGATGCTCTTTCAGTATTAGCAAGTCAGGGCATGTGTCTGGCGGGTCAGGGACAGGGAAGTCTGATCAGGGCTTTTAGCTCTGTGTACATCTGGTGGGGCCTGCTCCCTTTCTGGGGCTCCTCCCGGATCCTATTCTAGTCTTTTCTTCCTTTCTTTCATCTTTTTTTCTCCCCCTAAAAGGGAGTTGTACCTACAAACCACCATCAGTTACCACTCTCTGGGACTGCCTCTGTCTTTGCTTCCCCCAAGATCACCACTGTTTGTGTTGCCATGCTGGAGAAGGAGACTGAGGTGTCACCCAGACCCTTGACTTTTGGAAATGAAGAGTGGTTGGTTGTGATTTACAACCTGAGCCCTAAGTAATAGGACCTGAATCTCCATGCTTCATTTGTGCTTACACTGAGAGATCTGTGCAGGCTACTTTTGTCTTGCTTTTTCATCCCAACTTTGGTGTAGCTTTCACATCGTTGCATGTAATTACACCAGCAAAGAGAGGCTGGAAGGCTTGAAGAGCTGAGGGAGTTTGGCTTTTCTGGTTCCTGTTACAGAGGCAGTAACTTCTGAAAGGAGTTAAGGAAGAGGCAACTCTCCAGTCACTGCTCAAAGCCTGGCCACAGGCAGAAGAAAGATGCAGCTGTGTCAGCTCCCCAGGTATTTGGGGACCTCTGCTCTGGTACCACCAAAAAAATCACAGTCATTTCTTATGCACTGCCCTGAGAACAACTGGACTGTTTACACCACCGTCTTCTGGAATGGGTTTACATGCCATGCATTCAAACCTAAGTTTGCTTTGTCCCAACTTCCCTGTGCAGGCAACCCCTAAGTAACCACATTGCCCAAAATTACTTGCCCACTTGAATTTGGATAAGTACATGCTTTCCCAGCTGGCTCATTGTTCTGCTGCTAAATATTGCTCAGATATCCTAGCCATGCCAAGCCTGATTTTTATCTGTGGATTCTGCAAGGCAAGCTGTGGAATGCAAATTATTCCAGTGTATTTGCAGGTCTGTGCTGAGGAGGAGATCCCTGGAGCTTGATCCTTCTGTTTCCCAGTGAGTCATTATTGTTATGTAGCTTGTGTTGCCCCACCACTTTGAGATATGAAACGCTGGGGTTTTGCAGGTCACTTGTCTTTTGTAAAAGAACACAGGGTCACAAAATCCCTGTGTGTGTCTAGCAGGAAACCGGCATTCCAGTGGTGATCACACTGCTGCTTGTATGCAAACCTTTCTTCCAAAATCTCACCCAAAATCTATGTCTAGGCAAAGGCGGTGTCCCTCAAGGCTTCACAGTGCTCAAGTGCTTAAGGAAGGAACTCTGACTGCAGACAGTGACTGTTAACACAGCAAAGTCTGAGGACAGGCAGGCAGCTTTCTGCAGGCCCTTTTGTCTCAGGCAAACAGTTTAAACCTTTGCTTTCACTTAATAACCCCAACAACCAAGAAGAGGTGGGGGAATCTTTTGATAATTACATGTTCATTTGATAGAGTGCACATAAATGACTGCTTGAAATTTTTTTTAACTCTTGAAGTTACATTCCAGTTGCTCTGGTTGGGTGTCCTTTCTGCTCTTCTGCTGAACAAAGGAGGCAACTCTATCGGCTGCCTCTGTGAGGGAGAGTTTGTGTCTTCCTTACACGGAACAAGGCAAGAATAGGTTAAAAAACCTTCCCCCACATGGTAGTGCTTCTCAAGCAGCCAGCTATCTCTCTGCAGTCAGGCTGGGTGGATTAGCTGCTGTGCCAGGAAAGAATGATGATCCTCCTGCACCCACTTGCCTGTGGGGAGGGCTGACCCAAAAGGGAGCTGTGAGAGGGTAAGGAGCTCTCAGTGAGAGGAGGCACTTTGCCTTGGGAGCAAATTAGAGCATGTTTGATCACTGGATGGATCTAGGGCATCCCCACAAAGCTCAGCCCCGCATGAGAAGTCTTATGGATTAAATGAATGTCTGGATCCAGGGATCTGAATGCTTACAGCTGCCTCTTGCTTGCTCTGAGTTTACTCTGAGCTCATACACGCTGCCACAGTGACGTCTAGGCCTGTTTTGTCACAGCCTTGGGTTTTTGCAAGGAAACGCCCAAATTTCCTCTGTTTGCCCCTGTTTCATGCAACGTGCCCTGTCCATAGGTGCTGCAGTGGGGAATGGTGTGGACACTTGTCCCTGGTAAGGCACAGAAGGACACGTGTGGTGCCACAGTGGCGGTGACCTGGCCGGACAAAGGACACAGGTTTTGTGTTTGCCACTGAAGATCCTCTGCACAGAGTGGGGGGTTTTCAGACTGTTCTGGAGATCCAAACCAGGCGGTTTAGGTGATTTCAGCAGAATGCAGGCCAGGATTTGACTTTAAGTACCTTTCCTTGTATTCACAACTAGTTTTAAAAAAATCCTGGCAATAAACGGCAGAAAGTTGCTCACTTTAGCAAATGCAGAAATACAGACTCTTCTATTTTCTCTATTTTCGTGCTTTATTTGACAGTGGTTTTTGACTGACTTCCAGCAAGGCAATAGTCAACTTGACTAGTATTTGTCACCTCCTATAAGCTAAATATAATTTGGATTTTATTTACCTCATAATATTTCTTTAACAAGATGTATAACTCACTCTCTGATGTGAGTTTTTCCTGGAAAAAAGAACTCCCCTCATTGCTGTCCTTACGCAAGACAAATAAAATCTTTCTGTCTTCTTGCCACATTTAGATCTATATATATCCCTGGTACACAGAGGAGATATCAGCTTGGGAATTGGCACACAGAGGGAAAATAAATGAATTTACAGTAAAGCCTGGTTATTGTTTTTAAAGACCTATTGAAAGGAGAAGACTGTTCTTAATTTTCTCTCATAATCTCATTTCAAGATGTTTAGCTCATAAAGTTCTGTCAGAACATGGGGCCTGGACTTTTATCTTCACTCTCCAGTTGAAAGCCTGGAGGACACTCTGGTTTTTCACTCCTGGCTGTGGTCACGAGGAGAAGCTGTAGCCAATACGGGACAGGATCCTATGGGCCACCACCGGACCAATTCCTTGTCCAGAAGTGAAAAGAGCTGTTGATCCTGCCTTGTTTGCTTTGCACACCACACCCCTGCTTATTGCCTACAATCTAAATTACAGAGGCGGCCAAACTTGCTTCCTGTTCCAAACAATAGCCCTGGCTGACACATCCCCTCGAAATGCACGGAGCAAAGTGCCGGAATGGCCGCGTGGGTTTGATGGGCTGGGGATGTGGGCACTGGTGGCCCCAGAAGAAGGGTCACTACCTGCACCCCAGACAGGATGGAGAAAAACACAGGGGGCTGGGGAAAGATGTAGGGGCTGCTGTAGTGTGCTTTGGAAAGAAATTACTTTATGGAGGATGTTAGTTAGAGGAAAGATGTCTGGAAATAAGGGGAAAACTTCCTGAAAAGAACAAGTATGAACAAGATCATCAAAGGCTTATGAATTTAGTAGGAATTCCTATAGGGAAGCTAGTTTGTAAGTGTCCAAGTGTCTCAAGGTCTGAGTCATGCTTTTCTCTGGAAGAAAGATGATATTATTTTGTTGCAGAAAATATTTCCATCAGGTAGTTTTCATTTGAAGGATTATACGTGGGAATACAAGTTCTAATTTCCTCAGTTGTTTTACCTCTTCTAGGAAATGTGTGCAACAATCAGAGCTGATGTTACTTGTGTTTAACAGCACTACAGGGAAGAGTTGTGCTGCGTGGGAGTCCCTCTGCAAACAAAAGACGTATAGAAAACGTCCCAGGTATTTCTTGGGAACTGAGCTGGATTGCAGCCAAAATGTCATGGAGGATGTAGGTAACAAACCCAGCACTTCCATGTACAAACACTGTTGTGTTCCCAGTGGCTGCCTGACAAAGGCCATTACAAGCCGGTGTGGGCACGTTGCTGTCCTCGGAATACCTGGCTACCAATGCTGAAAACTTCTGATTCTGATATACCATGATGATATCTGTAGTCTTGGGATGTGTAACAGCTTCCAAAATAGGAATTAACTTCCTCTTGTTTGAAACAGAAAATGTGAATGGACAGGGCCCCTGCTGCTTCCCCATTTTTCCCCTGGTGAGGTGCTGCTGGTTCAGTTGTTTACGCTGCAGCTGAACTGGGAGAATAGTGAATAGTGCAGAGAAGGGGTGGTGAGTCAGGCCCATGATTAAGTGCAGGAAAACAAGCTGTGTGTGCAAAGTGATCTGGGCACAGGAGCTGGAAAATCCATCCGACCCCTTGTGCTGTTGGTTTGAGGAGACTTGTGTTATGAAAGTGTTCCTGGGCCATTATTCAGACTTATTTTTCAGGGGATGCTGGCACGTTGGGAAACTTTGCATTTACTTCCATTTTAATGTTCTTTTGTTCTGCATTCTGACTCAGAATAATACCTTTCCCTGTGAGCTGGAATTACAGCTGGAACCAGGGTACAGGTTCCAAACTAATCTGCTATCCTAGAAATCTACCTCACTGATAGCAGTTAGAAATCATTTTCCCTATCTCTACCTCCAGTTTCTCGGGGAATCCTGGGCATATCTTGTGAAGGTTCTCTCTCCCTGTTTTTATCCTTGCTTTGGGATCAGATGACATCTGGCTCCATTACTTTCTGAGCCTTTGGATAATTTACTCTTTCCATTTCTCTTCCAGCATGATCTATACGATCCTCCCCTGAGACATTTTAATGTCTGGAATGAACTCCCCCATCTCCTCTGGAGAAGACTGAGGCAGATGATTAACTGTAGCCAAATCTACCCCTTTTTCTCTCTAAATTATCCCTTACTGTCTCCTCCTTCCTTCCCTTGGTTTTAAGGAACAACCTCATGAAACATCTGACTTCTTGTTTTTTCTAGGGAAAAATTTTAAACAAAACCACATTCAGACACGCAGACTTACACACACAGGGCAGACAATGAATGCTCAGAGACAACCAGCAGCATGCTCACAGAGGCAGGCTTATATACAGATACAATGACGTAAATCAACACCCAGAAGCATTTATTAAATTACCCAGATATATACACACAGGGACAGGCAGATGGGTTAAGGCTGCATTTTTATTGGTGGATAAATGAAAACATCACTTTAATGCCCACAGGAGAGTATTTTGGAAAAGCAGTGGCAGCAGCAGCAGCAGCAGATATTAAAGGTGATAATATCTCTTTATTCACTCTCGCAGACTAATTGGCTTGTCCTAGGAAAGGTCAACTACTGCTGCATAGCAAGTGAAAACCCATACACACTCATAATCAAAAATCACTGTGAAAGCAGCATAGCAGTCCTTCCCAAAATCAGCCCCTGTTCCCAGGCAAGGAATGGTTCCTGGAATTTGCATCCCTAAACTCCCACTTTTGATTGCTCTGGACAGCCCTGTCTTCCTTTTCTCTTGCTCAAAGATATGAGAGCATTCTGAATTCCCCATATACAGTCACAGGAAATTCCCAGAAACCAGCTACACAGCTCTGAATGTATTAAATACACTTTTCCTTGAATGCCAATCATCCTCAGAGTATGGAGCATTAGTTCCCACACACAATTAAGGAGGTATTTTAGCCATAAATGTAAGTTAACTGAAACAACTGCATGAATTAAAGTGTCCAAATGTCTGTCTTTTCAGGCCCGCGTGCAGAATTTCTGACTAAAAACTACTGCTAAGCTAACTGTAATTTCCTTAGATGGCCTTGAAGCATGGGACTCACCTGTGATATGGTTATAGTGAGGTATAAGTTATATACTGTGAGGCTTCTAAACATGGTAACTCGGCCCCATCATCCCTACTTACACCTTCCTACCCACGTCCCCAGTTCTGCTAACTTCACCCAACATTTTCTTTAGTTCTTGTTTCAGTGTTGAAATTCGGATAGTGTTTAGGACTGCAATGATCTTTGCTCTTGACTGCGGGACAAACAAGAGGCCAAACCCCAGCTGCCTGCACTCACAAACAAGGTCTGGAACACACAGAATGCCTTTATTCTCCTGCTGTTGATAATGATAACCCAGCCCTGCTCCATGCTGCCCACGTTGCACCCACTCCCTTTGCTCCCATCACCTGTGTGGTTGTGGTAAACAGATGTAAATTGATATCTGCCTTGGTGCAATTTGCTGGTGGAGTTAACCAATCCACAAGATGTTTTGCAGCAACAGCTGTACCATCCCTAATGCTCTCAAGGTCTTACTAGAGGCTCAAGAGCTGGTGCTGGATAGCTGGTGTTTTCCTGCAATGTCTCATTCTGCATTTTTATCTTAAAGCTTTCTATAGCATTAGCGAAGAGCTTAATCCAAATGTACTCTTTTCAGCTTATCTTTTTCATGTTCTGAAAAAATAGTCTTATATACTGGAAGAAATTTATATATAATAGAAAACACCTCCATTTTGCAATGTTGTAGTAGCTGAGAAACTCTGATTTTAATGGTCAGCTGCAGCCTTGACCACTACCAAAGTTACAGCCATGATTTTTGTTGTTGTTGTTCCGTGTGTAGGGTTTTTTGTGTGTTTGTTTTGTTTTGTTTGGGATTTTTTTGGTTATGATGTGTGATGCATTTCTTCTAGGTGTATATGGTACAGTCTGTCCATTACTGACCATCTGTTCTTTTCAGAGAATTCTCTGGATTTGTCATCTTCTTACTCTGTTGCATTTCACCTGGGGACTGTCCTAAGCAAATGACTTCTATTTCATTATTTTCTGTTGCCTTTTGGATTGTAAAGCCTTCAAGGATGTTATACTTTCAAGAAATAATCCATGCTCTGCTGATGGGCAGGTAAAAATGACAAGGTATGTAATTACCAAAGTGTTCCTTTAGCTGGATCTGTGAATCTGTAACCATGAAAGATAACACATTAAATGAATGCACCTCTCTGTCCTTTGTATTTGTTTGCTTAGACTTCTTAGGCCAGGGTCTGTGTTAGATGTATTTGCAATGTTCTTAGCACAACAAAGCCTCCAGCACTGGATGATGTGCATTATCATCAGATGGGAGTTTATACTTTACTTTATAGCCCAGCTCATATTAAGGTAAGGAAAGGACTGTGGACAAGTGGGAGAGTTTCAGCTGCCTTTTGTGTAACATTGTTTTGAAGAGATTGTAACACAGGAATTTAATAATAAAGTCAGTAATTTAAGATGTTTTATCTTCTCTTTCTATGACACCTCTTCACCAGAGAACCTGTGATACTAATCCTGCTAATACTTGATGCTTTTTCCCTATTCTGCCTTTTTTTACCTCCCCTTGGTCTTTAAAAAAAAAATCCAAGACTTTCCGCATTTCATCCACTTCTAATTTCACTTCCCCATTGTGTTGGTTCAGTGAGAGAAGATACACTTCCCTAATCTGGGGACTACTTTTTTCTTTTTTAGCTGTTCTTCCTCTGTTTTGGGGAAACTTCACCTTATTGTGACAAGCTCAGAGCTCTGCATCATACCCCACATTTCCCTTTGACTTTTTATGCCTGGTTGTGTTACAGTGATGTGTCAAGAGCTAAATAGAGCATTTCAAACTGATGAGCACTTGCAGCTTGGAATGACTGGTAGGATGTAACCTATCGATGAAATAGGAAATAGTAGCTAGAGGTGGGAACAATAACGCAGACTGTGTAATGGAAATGGTGACTTTTCACTGTGTCCTGCCAAATGATAACTTTTTACATACATCCTTATGGCAGTAAGAATGAAAGTAAATGGAGATGGCAGCCTGATGAGACCTCACCTTTTTCCAGGGATTTTTTGTGTCTGAACACGTGGGTGGCCCTGGAAGAAAGCCGTAGAGAAGAAGTTTAGGACTGCTCTGAGTTGGAAGGGTGAAGGTGAGGGATACCTTAGCTGCACTATCTGGTTGGGAGCAGCAAAGCAAAAGAAGAAATTTCAGGCTCTTTCCTCTCTGTTTTTTCTGCTTATCTCTTTCCTACTGACTAATTGGTTTATTTTAGTTGCCTCTTTATTTCTATTTGTCCAGTTCAGATTTAGACCTGATATTGTAAGAGTTGGGACTTCCTCTTTCCACTTAAATAAACCCCTTCACCACAGAAACTCTGTTAATTCTGCTTCATTTCAGATCCATTTAACCTACTTTGTATAGTGTTCCATCCTACTAAATCAGATCTGGGAAAAGTCAGACTGGAGTGCTGCTCAGATCAGCAGATGGCAGGCTCCTTCTAGCAATTGGCACCACCAGCTTCATCCTACATCCCTCTACATCAGAGCGTCTGATGATGACAGGCAGGAAAAAAAGTATTTCTGCATCATGCACTCAAGAGTGTGCATTATGTCAGAGCGGAATCAGAGATATATTTGTCCCCAGGGTCTGCACAGCTCGCAGTCAGCCCTGTGCTGTAATGTGCATCAGCTGGGAAAGCAAGAACCCAGTGACTGAGTAATTTGGAGAAGAGTAGAAATCTGAATGCCAGAGATGTCAGAGAATTGCAAGTTCACAGCAGAGTCTGATTTCCCACTTACTACTCCTCTGTGAGGCGTCTTTCACTGTTAGTCTCAGGAGTGCGTAATGAGAAATTTGGGGAAAAGAAAGAGCTCCTTGCAAATCCAATCTTTATTTTATGCGCCTGTGATCAGTGGTGCCCTAATCAAGTCCTTCCTTTCCTCAGGGGCAGCTATTTCTTGCAGGGTGGGTTTCTTTAATCTTTATCTATTTAGGTTTAAAAGTCCGGCACCCGCTTTTGGGAAGCAATTCAGTTGCCCAAAGTTTTATGACTTACTGAATCCTCTTAACACCATCATGCTGATTAATTTAAACACACTTCAAATGCAGGACTTTTAGCATTACTGATACAGCATCTCTTTGATGTTTTAGGTGTTTGCTTGAATATGTTGTATTCCCCAATTTCACTGAAGAGTGGTTTAAAAGTATTTTTTAACAATATAGCATTGTTATGAAAATGAGCTGACGAGTGAGTCTGATAGCAGGAATTTGCTCTGAGTCAACAGTGGCAATTTGCAAGCATTGACTAATGAATTCCATAATCCAGGCAGCACCTTTGTGAATAAGGGAAGAAAGCTCCATTATCTCTAATATGCATCGAGGATTCAAACATGAGAGGAACAGCTGCTGTGTAAGAGTCTAAACGGATATTGAATACAATTTGGGAATTCCTGGTCCTTGCTGCTCTGCTTGGAAAAACCGTATCTCACATCTCTGAACAGACAACTCCCAGGGATGTGCTAAGCAGACAAGAGAAGTGGGGGGTTTTTTGTTACAGAAAGCATGACTATGGTGGTAGGCCCTTAGAGCCTCTGACAGAAAATTTGAGTGAGAGACAGTAAAAGGAGATTTATCTTTTCTTCCCTCTTTGATTGACTGGGGAAAGAGTGTCAAGTCATGTGTTAATGTTGTAACACTGTAAAATGAACCAGGAGTAATTAATAGTGGAGTAAGTGATTATTATTCCTTTTTCTTGTTTTCTCTTTTAAAGCATACTACAAATCCTGCAAAGCCCCTGTGGGGACAGTGGTCAGCACATGTCCTGTTGAGGCATTTAATTCTGGCCCTTGCCACAGCTGCTTCGTTAGTTCCCTCATAGCTTGTCAGGTATCCACTGCATGGATTTACAGTCAGACAAGGTGACTTTAGTTAATATTTTTTTTCCTTCATAGGTTTTGGCATCTCAAGTGTTTTCTCAGGGGTGTTCCAAGCCCCTCACCGCTATGAAGCCTGTGCTCGTGGCACTGAGCACTCAACACAAATTGCTGCTTTCTTCTCCTTCAGAATATCACATTTCTTTTAAGACATGGTTGTAGGTGGGTGTTACTAAGCTTAAGAAGGTATGTCAGGAGAGTGCTTCTGTTTTAGCACCCAGAAATGACCTCTGCAGAACACCTGATGGAACTGAGTGTAGATCTACAAGAGACCAAATGCTGGAAATGCATAAAAAGTGGCAGTTTTTTCTTAAGGCTGGAATCCCAGGTATTTGGAAATGATTGTGTTCATGAGCTTTCCTGGTTTTACAGACACACAAGTGAGCAGACATATTCTGAATAATATATGTCACAACTGAATTGGTTTTGGAAAAGGGAAAAAAAAAATCTGTTGCTGCTTTAAACTGGTAGGTTTATCTGCTTTAAACTGGTAGGTTTACCTACAGGGGGTGTATCCATGGTGGGTATATCCCAGGTTTCCAGGCTACAGAGTCTTTCAGGAAGCGATGCTTCTGTTTACAAAGCCTATTATGAAATGGCAGTGAATAATAAAACGAGGGCAGGTTACAAAGAAGTGCAAAGGAAAGGGCAGAGTCCAGGAGCAGGGCACAGAACTGGCAGGTGGGTGTGAATTGCCCTTCTGCCAATGTCCTCTCTTCTGGAGAAAACATCTTTACCTCTGCTCACTTCCTTGACAGCGCCACTCTTGTTTTAGTCCAATTGCACTGATATTTCTACAGAGTAGAACAAATCTCTATCTCCTTCTGTCTTCAAATTTGACCTATACCTAGAAGCCCTGACTTAAAGGGGCTTCTACTTGGTAGTAGTATCACCAATAATAAATAAACCATTCAACTTCCATTTCCAGAGGTTGTGTTTCTCTTGTAGCACAGAAATGAAGTATTTCATAGAAAACCTCACAAATTCTTGAATTATTCAAAACTGATATCATGCCCAGAAGCACCTTGTGAGTAGCTAGAGGTACATTTTCACTGATGTGCTTTTTATTATGAATTATTTGCTCAGTGTTCATTATTTAAATGAATGATTGTCTCATATTCACGATAAATTTCTGGTTGATTTGTTCATTTGGGGGGAAAAAAGAAAACATGCAGCAATTCCCCAAACACCACCTTGAAATACTGCCAAGCATGTATACCTGAGATGTCTGTTGTGCTGCATGGAGCCAGAAGAGGAAGTCTGGAAGAACAAAAAAGCCAGGATTGCAACTGATCCAACTTCTGTTTGCTATAATTGATAGGAGATATGAGGAAGGGTGTTAATTTTAACGTGTTTGGCCCTGGGTCACATACTGGCTATTTATTGCAGGTTGGATGGCTAATGTGCATTTCAGCGAGCTGGGCAGCCAGCAGCCTGTTTCAATTTCACTTGTCTAGACAGGGTTTTGGGTTGCCCCGTTCTGGCAGGCAATGTGAGATTTCATACCTTGATCTTATCGTGCTGTGCTGAGCTTACTTCAGAGACAACACCTGCAGCCTGAGAGTGGGGATTGAGGGGGAGCTGCAAATGCACAGCACATCTGAGGATCTGGACCTCTGTCCTTGACAGGCGTTGCTAGGAGTGGCTTTTGCAGTGTCTCAGTGGATTTCAACACCTTGGAATGGTGGATTTCCAGGCTTGGATCCTTTCAGGTAACTCATGGGTCGACTGCTATAGACCAGCCTTGATTTTTTGCTGCCTTCCGTGGAACACAAGTGGAAAACATCTGCTCTAATTTGCCAGGAAATTCACTTAAGGACACCACACTCTTACATAACGTCCTCCCGTTGTCGAGCAGCTCTCAGAGAGGACAACTGTGCTAGATCTAAAGCAGTGGTTTCAGCAGGTGCCTTATTTGCACAGATTTTCACTGGAATAGTCCCAATGGTTGTATTTCTGAGTGAAGTGCTGGTGCAGGTGAGTGTATGTGAATAATCCTACTATCGACACGATTATCATTTGTACCAGAACAGTGCCTCGGGTCAAACAAGAACAGGTCTCCCTTGTACCAGGCACCCTATGAACTCCTGGAAACAGACAGTTCCTGCAGCAAAAACTTGCATCGGAACAAAGCTGTCCTTTTCTACTTTGGTTTGCAAGTATTTTTTATTATTATTTTTATTGCAGTTCCACACGTATTTGCAGGTATGAGTAGATCTGGGTTTATTTCAGAGTAAATGCCTGCGTCACTCACCCCTTGCAGTATACGGTGTACAAAACTCTGTGGGAACCGCCTGTAATGTTTACTGCACAATGACCAGTCACTTTGTTTAAGTTCAGGAGGTAAGTGATTACGAGGACTATGAGATACTGACAATCTGAACCTCTATAAAAGAGGTTTTTGTCTTCCTGTTGGTTGCATTATTCATGTCATTAAATGAGTGGCTTTCTTCTAACCTTTGTCAAGTAGCATAATTCTGCATCATTTTATCAACTGGTACTTGGGAGTACTCTGGAGACTTCCTTGCTTCTTATAAATAATTTTGATGCTGACATGCAAGAAAACCGTCCCTCAAATTTGCTAGTAATTGATAGGTTAAAAAACGTTCCTTTCTGAAAGTGTTTAGACAGCAATTCTCCTGTCAAATGCAAGCCTATTTCAACACACAACAGCTCTGTAACTACACACGTGATGGACATGCTCGCTGTAATTGTGGTCCAGCCGGTCATGTATTGTCTTTGACAGCAGCCACTACAAAAGGTTTTATGGCAAAGGCTCCCAAGCCCTTCCAGTAGCAGCTTGCCTCTCCAGCAGATAATCTGTGTGTGACTCGTGATGCGAATAGATCAGATGAAAGAGCTTTCTCTGGGGCGGGCTGGTGACGCTGCCTGCAACTGCTGGCACCTCTCTTGGTATGGTGACCTATCCGAGAACTATTGCACGGGGAGATGCCACCAGAAACCCAGTCAGAGCACACACTCTGCAATAATCAGCTCATCACAGAGCAGAACCTCTCCCAACCTCCCTCAGTCAGAGGTGAGCTTAAACTTTTAAGTATTTCAAGTATAAAGGTTTGTACTTCCTCTGAATATGTTGCAAGCACGAACTAAAACTGCCCTGTAAATTCCTTCTAAATTCTGGACCTTGGTAAAACCACTGATTGTGAGGGGTCCCACAGTTCAATGGCATGTGCATGTATTATATAAAATATATTTTCTTTAATTGGTCCTAACCTGGTTGTGCAAATGAGGAAATTGGAACCTAGATCTGAGTTCTACCACTAAGACAAAAGCAAGTATCGATGGTACCATTTCTCTGGGCATGGCATCCACACTGCACACAGCATCCCTCAGCTGTTAAGAGATTTAGGGGGCTTAGAAGGGAGTCGGTTTTTCATTGCTTTCTTTTTTTTTTTTTTTTGATAAACGATTGCGCTGTTTCACGGACAATCAGAGGACACTCCACCCCCTGCTCAGCACAGTGTGAGAAGGTGCTGCTCTTCCTGGGCTTCCAAGGGCTGGCACATTGGGGAGTGCAGCCGTTCCCAGTTTCCCCATAAAGCCAGAGGAAAGGCAGTATTACAGCTGAAGTGCTAGCAGCCTGGCACGGGCTTCCTTGGCCATTCTCTGCAGTGGTTGTACAAGAGCTTAAAGCCGGAGTGAGGATGCTCAAAACACAACCCGCGATGATTTGTCACCTACAAGGAGAGGTGGTCACACCCCCAGCGTCCTGCCCGGGCTCCTGCCAGCAAAAGGGCTGCGAGAAGGGGACACTGACCGCACTGAGCCCCCCTTCCCTCAGGTTCCACCTGGGGGTACCCCTCGCTGTGGAGGGGCCTGGCGGTGCCCGCACACCTCCAGCCCTGCCCAGCCTCATGCCGCGATGAGCTGCGCTAGGCGAGGTTTAGGCTGGACGTTTAGGAGGGATTTCTTCACAAAAAGGGTGGTTACACATCGGAAGGAGCTGCCCAGGGAGGTGCTGGAATCACCGTCCCTGGAGGTGTTTAAGGAAAAGCCAGGACACGGCACTCGGTGCCCTGGTCTGCTCGGCGAGGTGCCGTTCGGTCACAGGTTGGACCCGATGATCTCAGAGGTCTTTTCCAGCCCGAAACGATCCGGGGGCTCTGTGAGGGGCGCGGCGCTTCCCGCGCACCTCCCGCGGCCGCCGCTGCCCGGAGCGGCTCCGCGGCCATTGACGTCAGGCAGGGCGGCACGTGACGGCGGCGGGGCCAATCGCGGCGCGCGGAGCCGCTCAGGCACAGGGGCTGTGTCGGCAGCGCCCGCTGCTCTCGCCGCCTCCTCCTCCTGCCGCGGCGGCGGCGGCGCGCGTGGGGACCNCGCCGTCAGGAGCCCCCCGCGCCGCCACCACCGCCGCCACCACCGCCGGCTTTTGTCCGCCGCCCCCGCGGGAGCCGACCCTCCGCTCGGCCGGCGCCCGCCCGGCAGCATGGACGCGGCGCTGTGACCCGCCGGGGGCGGATTGGGAAGTTTGAATAAGGATTTTATCGCTTCCCTTTCCCCCTTCTCCCCTTGGTGCGGCTCAGTCCCTACCCCCATCTTCCCCGACAGGTTTTGTTGTTGGGTTTTTTTTTTTCCCCTCTTCAGCGTGCAATTTTTTTTTTTTTAATCTGCCGCGTGGGGTTGGATTTTTTTTTTTGTTTTGGTTTTTATTTTGAATTTAATTTTCTTTGGTTGTACCCGTCTCTACCGGCCGTAGAGACCGGTCCCCGCGGGCGGCCGAGCGCCACCCCCGACCCGGCCCGCGGGGCTGCCATGGATCGCACCGGCGGCTCCGGCGGGGGCAGCGACC
>VZRV01004347.1:1842166-1972790 GCA_013398115.1 Falcunculus frontatus | reverse complement strand
CGCGTGGGGTTGGATTTTTTTTTTTGTTATAGTTTTTATTTTGAATTTAATTTTCTTTGGTTGTACCCGTCTCTACCGGCCGTAGAGACCGGTCCCCGCGGGCGGCCGAGCGCCACCCCCGACCCGGCCCGCGGGGCTGCCATGGATCGCACCGGCGGCTCCGGCGGGGGCAGCGACCGCAGGCAGCCCGAGGAGAGCAAGCCGCTGCTGGGCGAGATGTCCGCTCCCGAGGGGAATAAAATGGGTGCCGCGCCGTGCCGGAGAGCCCTACTCCACTGCAACGGCATGAGGTACAAGCTGCTGCAGGAGGGGGACATCCAGGTGTGTGTCATCCGGCACCCCCGGACGTTTCTCAGCAAGATCCTCACCTCCAAGTTCCTGCGGCGGTGGGAGCCGCACCACTTGACCCTGGCGGACAACAGCGTCGCCTCGGCCACGGTAAGAGCCCGCCCGGGTCCCGCGGCCCCGCCGCGGGGGCGGACACGGAGCGGCCGCGGGGATCTGCGGTGCGCGGGGGCCGGGGGATGCCCGCGCCCTGCTGGCCCCGAGCGGCCGGACCTGGCGGGGACCCCCGGGGCCGCCGGTGGGCGAGGGGGGGATCGGCTCGACTGGGGCCCGGGATGCCGGGGGAAATCCCGGANNNNAATCCTGAAAGGATTTTTTTTCCCCCTTGTTTGTAATCCTATGGATGTTTATTTTTGCAGTTTCGGTGTTGTTTTTTTTCTTATTTTCCGAGCAAGGCTCCTATTATTGTTGCTATTATTGTTGTTGATTTTTTTTTTTCCCTTAAAAAAAAAAAATTCCTTCCTTCTCAACATGACCGCGACATAGAATCACCACACTTGAGCCCTTTCTATCCGAAACCAAAGTCGGCAGATACCTGCTGGCACCTTGGCCAAGTTGGAGGTGAGGGAGGTGGAGGATGCTTTTAATTCGAGAGCGAAGGCTCGGGTTGTGCGCGGACTTCGCTGTGGTTCAGGCCTGCTCTGGGGGCTCTGGTTTGGCGGTCACATAACCTGCCCAGATACAGGCAATGTGATTGGAAAATATGGAGATTCCTTCAGGGTGTTCTTCCTGCTGGAGAATGATGCAAGAGAAAAATGCGAGGTGGTGATATCAGCGTTACAGAAGATGTACAATAGACGGATACAGTCTTGAAAAATAGGATTTATATTTTCATATCCAACTTAAAATTTCATGGCCAATATTATTTGGATGTTTGTGGAGTATATAGAGTGATTACTCACAGATTTTATCTAATAAGCGATTAACAAAACATATTTTACACTGATCTTTAATCAGTCGGTACTTGGATCCTGCCTTTTTTTGATTTATATGTAAATGGCTCATTTTTCTCAATGGCTTCATTCTGTCCTTCCTATAGGACACTGATACGAGAGAGTGGATTGGCTTTTGTGTAGATTTCTGTTAATGGTGTATTTGAATGGATTTCATCCAGCCTGTGCCGTGCTCGGAGGTTGAATTTTTTCACACTTTGGTACACAGACATAGTGTGTTTAAATGTCTCTCCTGCATCATGCTCTGCTCTGAAGTATTCAGAGCAGGTTTTCAGTGGGAGCTACTTTAACCTTCAGGTAGGCCAGCTGCCTGTTCTCACAGAGCTCTTTTTTGTGCCACGATGACATCTCTGCTTGCCGTTTCCACTGGGCTCTCGAGGATGTTTCCAAGGGAATATTTTCTTTCTTTGGTAGAACTACTGTCTAAAAGGAGAAGGAAGATTTGGTCGAGCACTGCTGGAGAAAACCCATGAAAGACACGAGCACGAGGAGTTTTTGCAGTTCTTCATTTTGTTAAGATACCATCATTGTAGAGGGGGAGTTGAATATTAGTGGAGATGAGGCATTTTCCTGGCAGTATCCATAGCTGATTATTTCTAAGCCGAGGAGGAGGATACGGGTAGAGAGAGGCATGATCACACTTCAGATGTTGTTCTCTGCAATGTGGCAATACCAGGCATGAAGTTGTATTTGTACAGGACACGTCAAACTCTGCTCGCTGGCAAAGCTGTCACCGAAGAAACCATCTCTGAAAAGATTTCTGAAGTCCTATGGGGTTGTGCTTTAATTAATGTTGAGGTGTTCTCATTCCTAATTATTTTAGGTATATAAATAGCAAGAAGATACTAAAGCATTGTGCATATCATTGCAGGCTCCATTTTGTTGAGCAGTTGCTCTTCATGCTTGGTCTTGTGCCTTATCATTTTTTCCCGGTGCTAACTCACGCTACAAATACCGTTGTTCCCAGAAATATCTGTGCTTTATTGTTTCAAGTAGTGTCTTCGGTTTCCAGGGGGTAATTAGGGCACAAGGATAAGATCTGCCTTTACTTGTTGCCTGACCGCATGGGTAGATTTAGCAGGTATCTCTCAGACATCCGTTCTGTGTTAGCTACATTATAGCCTTTTTTGGTTTGAGCTGGAAAGATGTGATTTTAGGAAAATCCGTGGTAGTTTAACCCCCACACCCTAGAGAAATGGGGCACAGGCACAATGCCAAAATCTCCTCAAACTGGAGGTAGATATTTGAATGCAACTGATTTGGTTTTCAAGAGCTATAGAAAAATAGCCATTCTGTCCATTGAAAGTGAGCGTTGGGAGCACTCAACAGCTTTGATAACAAGGTCATTTTTACACATGGGGCTTTCCACAGGCAGGATGCTTTATGAGCAGCCAGTAATTAATCTTCACATCATCCCTTTGCAAATCCTCTGGCATGACGAGTTTTACTGCATTCTATATAACATGAATAAAATTGAACGGGAAAATAACATCACTTTGTTTTGCATTTGAAAGCAAAAGTTGTAATGACAGCTAAATCCAGATCTGGCAAATTATGTCCCTGAGTACAGTGGATAAGTTATTTGTTGATTCTAAGCACTTTATATCCTTTTTATTGTCACTTGAGACATATATTTGAATTAAATTCTTTCCCCACAAGCTCTTGCTTGTCAGTCTCTGGGCTGCAATATAGAAGTTAGCATTAGTTTGTATATGGATTATTCATCTGTAGTTTATTCCATGAATAAACATGGTATGTGCCCATGTATGCAAGTCTGAATAATGAGACCCTACCTACATTTTTTTGAGAGATAACTAATTTTGTTGTTTATTTGGGCAGCTACAATTTTTGTGCTGGCAAGATAGGTTTTGGTAGCAGAAGAATGCAATGGAACAACTGTTAGGCCATCTTACTTTAGCAAAATTTAGGGAGGAAAAAAATAATGTTCTCTATGAAGTGCATTTTCTGACATTATGATGAGTGACTGTTTCAATTAAAATAAGTCCATGTTAATCAAATAATAAGTGTATTCTGAATTGGTATATGCACTCAGTTAACAAATGTGGAAAGGTATTAATTTGTGGACAGTCCCATAGCTGTAGGTGTTGGGACTTCATCTGATTTATTTATTGTTTCCATTGTTTGCTTCATGTTCTTATTTCTCAAAGAATTGCTTAAATACAGCACAGTGTTACCATTACAGTTTCACTCACATCATGTCCACGGTTTCATTCTGGTTAAGGGTTTTTTGGAGAAAGTGAATACAGATCTGTAGCTTTTTTTCTGTTTTGTTTTGTTACTGCAAATGCTAAAGTCCCAGTAGGAAATTTTGACACTTAGAAACTTTGTTTGTCAGACAGCAGCTTGCCTGGGGATGAATTTGACTTTTTCCCCCATGGGAGGAATAATGTTTATTTTATAAACACCTACCAAACTCAAATGTAGCACCCTTACTATTTTTTTTTCGCCAGTGAGATCTGTCCTTGCACAGCTTGAGGGGCAGTGATAGTAAAAACAAAGACAGAAATAAAGTCCAATTTAATGTTGCTTAGGTGGTGTTTTTTGGGTGGGGCGAGGCAGGGTGAGGAGTAACCCTGTCTTCTAGAGAAATGTTAAAATTCGATTTTCAGTGTTTTAAACATAAGGTGTCATGACTGTTCTGTGTCTTTAATATCCTTCTGCATTGTCCCTTTCATGTCTCTGCCCTGCTTTTCTCTTTCATTCTTTCTCTTGCACCAGTGGGGAGTAGATGTTGAGGACAATGAGTTTTAAAGTCCTGGGTTGCAGGGAAGACTTGTGATACATATGTATGTGCAGCAGACAAGGAAGGAATAAATAAGTGATTCATTTTCTCTGGCTAGGGATGACCTCTCTAATTCCCATCTGGGAAGATAAGACTTTATTGAAACCATGGAGTTACTCATTAATATCCCTCAAGGAGGTGGGAACTTTGGTTTTTCATGCCCATTTCACATTTCTCGGTTTTGCCTGGGCAGGTGGGTTGAGTTTAATGTAAATGTTTTGTTCAAAGCTGGTGACAATCCTGAAAAGACTTGAGTTTCTTTTAAACATTTTTCTGTACAGACATGATGTGTGAGGACAATAGTTTATTGACAGGCTGGCTAATCGTAAATGCATTTGAAACAAGAATGTAAGTGGATTAGGGAACTGCATTAGTGTTTTCTTCTAGAGACAAGAACATACCCAATTAATAATAAATGAGGCAGGGCAGGATGATCTGTTTCAAACAGGAGAAGTGGAGTAGAAAATTGTCTTCTAATTGTTTTTTAAAATTCAACGATTCTGCTACTGCATGTGTTTCAGCATGCTATTACATGTCTTTCCTTCCTTATTTTGGTAAAGATAGAGCAAAAATTCCTATCAAGCTGGACTCACTGTTTACTTTAGCACAGATTCCCATTAGTTAGAAAAACACACTTTTAAAAATTAAATTTCCCTTTAAAAACAATTAGCTCAAGTGGGAAGTATTATGCAGAGCTCGAAAGTTTCAAAACATCTTACAAGAATAATTTTTTTAAAGGTTTCCTGAAAAAGGAATATTGTAGCTTTATCCAGATTGCAAGTAGAATTAATATGAATTTATTATAATAATAATAATAATAATAAGCAGTCTGTTCAGTAAACCAAGTGCTCTCTTAGGTCCTGCACTATTGATGAGGCTCTACGAATGTGACTTAGAGCTAGATTGGTGTGCCTGCCATCATTACATGTATAAATAAGTATGAACACATAAATAACAAAGCAATTTAAGATAATTTTTTGATTAGTTATAATAATGAAATGATGAATTACTATTTATGTTTAATATTTCTCATGGTTTACTGTTGCAGAGGATTGCTTTCATTTGATGAGAAGTGGTACCTGTAGGTTTTGGGTGTACATATATTTGACTGTTCTGGGTTGTTGCTATCTCCCAAGTATTTGGTTCAGGTGCATCAGAAGGGGCACTGAATCTCATAATTTGCATAAAAGCCACGACAATTTGGAATTCTCTGCAAATTGAGAACAAGTTGCTCCATGTTATCTGTACTGTTGAAACTGAGATTCTCTTTCACAAGCGAAGGCAGGCGTGCGCCTGCATTAACAAACCCCAAATTTTTTGAAGACATGGTGATTTAATGGAATATTGCTCTGCTTTGACAAACTTATTTTATTGCTATATTAGTTAGTAGTTCAACATAAGAAAACCTAAAACAATATTTCTGTAAAGTTGTTTAATGCCTATCAAACATACCTTTGCATATATAGTTCCTGCAGTGGTTAAAAAGCATATTTATAAGTCAATAGTGTTAAGGTATGTGTTTATATGTCACAGAGCTTGTATAAAATATGAAAACAGAAGGTATATTCATTGACAGAGTGAGAGCTCTCAAGGCTATTAGTGTTAACACCCAGCCAGTAAATTTTACATGTTCAGGAACATAAATAAAAAGGATACTCAGAAATACTTGTGCCTCATTTTTCATTTTGGCTGGGGAGTAAAGATGTGGTGCTAGTCACTACGTGGTGGTAATAGTCCCCATGGGAGAGACTGTAAATTGCCTCTGGTCCTCTACAGGACCTAATCCTGCATCAGAACAGGGCCTGGAAGAGCTCAGCATCCCTCACAGGGCTGGGCCTTTGTGGATCTCTGAGATAATATTTTATGGTTTTTTGCTGTGGAGCATTATAACTGTGATTATAAAGTGATGGGATAAGTGTGATAGATCATCCAAGGTGGGGTGGAGTCCTTCTAGGAAAGGATGTGTCACCCAGAGAAGCTGTGGCTGCCCAATCCCTGAAAGTGTCCAAGGCCAGGTTGGACAGGGCTTGGAGCAGCCTGGGATAGTGGAAAATGTTCCTGGCCGTGGCAGGGCATGGAACAAGATGTTCCTTAAAGGTCCCTTCCAACCCAAGCCATTTTATGATTCTGTGAAACTCAACAAGAACGTTTGGTTTTTCAGAGGTGAGAGGCTACATCAAGAGTCCCATCTGCATTGATGTTCCAGTGTACAAAGTTAGGTTTGCTTTGGTAGCAGCTGTGGGAGAGCAGAGGCTGAAGCCTTGGTCCCACCAAAATCATTTACACAACTGTGTGCACTGAGGGATGTTTTTGCAGGAAAAAGGTGTTAGGTTTAGTACATAGAAAAGAGTGATTTTTTTTTTAACTGTTCAATTTATTGCGTGTAATTTGTTGGTACTTTTGAAGTTCCTAGGTAACAGATGGGTTTAACATGATACAATTTCCTTCTATGTTAATAAGCATGGCTGACCTAATAGGGTTTTACTCATCTCCTCATATAGGATTTATGAGAGAAGAGAGTTACCTCAAATAGTTCAAGCCTTTTGGAGTCTTTAGAAGTAATTAGATTGTGGGTAGCATGGGTAGATTGTGGCTTGTTTATTGGTGTTTTGAGCAGGGCTAGTTGCATCAGTTTTGTTCCATGTGTTCATAGATAACGTAGTGCTTAATTCCACAATGTCTTGGTTTGAGACAAATTTAGGGAGAAATGCTCTGGAGGGAACGTCTCCTCCCCAGCAGAAAGGTTTCAGCACTCCCTGCCCCACCGATACAAAAGGTATTTCTTGGGTGAAAGTAAAAAAACCTATTTATTTAACGAGCAGAGTGCTGGCAGGGCACAGAAAAAATGAGTAATGTCAGATAATAAACCTCCTCAATGCGGAGAAAGGCGGTGGATTCAGAGTTCCCTCTGTAGCTGGCTCGGCCCTTCCCGAGGTCTGAGGCTGGGATGCAGCATCCCCGCAGCCTCCCCGATGGTCCATGGGACTGGGTGATCTGGTTCTTGGATCACAGCTAGGCTGAATGGTTCAAGAAGAAGAAGAAGTTCTGGAGGATTTCCGTATACATTTCTGGGAAAACTTTTTGCCTCAGCTCACAAGCTGGCTAGAAGCAGGAATCCCCTCTCTCCTGCTGCAAGCAGAGCCGAGCAGTATGGGGGAGTGTGTGTTAGTCCTTGAACACAAACCACACTGAGGAGTTCTCCCAGCTCCCCCCCTCCCCAGTCTTCTGCAGGACCCATTTCTGGGCAATAAGCAGACAATAGGGGAATACACTATTATCATAAAATCACCCTGAGACACACAAGCAGCCAGGTGTTTGAAGATGATTGATGCCTCAGCACATATAATCCATTTGGGGAGCTTGTGCATGTATGTGCACTCAATAAAATAACTTTTTTTGCACTGTCTGCTGATGCAGCGTCATTGGCAACAGTGCTGGCTGAGTCAGCCCTGGCCTGTGCCATTCATTTCTGCATCTGTGCCATACCCTGTCAATCCATCTTTTGTAAGCGCTTAACAGTTTGCAGGGTCAGGTTGATAAAATTCTCTGTGAGCTGGCTGGGGAACACTCTCTGTTTGAAGCTTTTGCAGATTTGTTGTCTGTCTTTTAAGTGGATCAGGGAGCTGATATATTTCGGTATATAGTCCGCCAGACTGTTGAGGAAGAAGAGAGCGGGAAACATGGTAGGCTGGAATTGGTGCCAAAAAAAAAAAATGTATTAGTAAATCATTGTGTAAAATTTTCCTGTTTTGCACAATATTTGAGAATGCAGGGACAACACCAGGAAAGGGAAAAGACAATTGAAAAGCATACATTATAACTGATCACGTCAGTGGTAAGTGAAGTTTTAGCTTTTGTGGTTGTGGAGGAAAACATGAAGAAGTCAGAGCCAGATGCTAAGTTGAAAGGCCTTTACTTCATAGGCTTAAAAATTAGGAGAATTTAACAATACTCTGTAGGTTTTGGAAGAGGGGACTCTTGTTCCAGGATTTGTGGACATTTGTTGTTACCAGTACTGGCATTTCCAGTACTTAAAGTGATTTGTTGACTTTGCCCCTTGGGCTGTCCTGTGACTGATGGGACAGGGCCAGTAGAGTGGGAAATACAAGGAGGTAACCTGCTGGATCCCAGACTGGGGTGTCCAGGGCATGAGTGTATGGAGAAGGCTATTTTCTTCTACTTCAATCTGAGTTTTTAGTAGCTTTTAAATAATTCTAAGTATTTTTCATTTTTTTGCGAAACTTAACAAAAAGGCGTATGTTTTTTCTGGATTTGAGTGTTTCTGCGAGATGTGTGCCATTACCAACTGAGCTCAAGAAACTTGTCAAGTTGCACTTACTTAAATCTGAACTGGACGTACACTCAGTCACGTACATTCTTGGTCTTGCTCAGCTGAAATCAGAAGGGTAATTTGAGGAGAGGGATTACCATTCATTGCCTGTAACATGAATGGCAGGATGTGCTGTTCAGAAATCCAGGAAGGTTCAGCAAAGGATCACCTTGCAGCTCGTACTTAGCTGCTGGCTGGGGCACGGGGTTGGCTCTACTCTTAGCCTTGTGCAGGTCTCTACTAAACAGAGCCCCAATTTCTCCTTCTGCTTGGCAGATCTCGAGGTGCCGAGTGACCTGCAGTGGCTGGAGTGGCTCTTCCATGAGCGAGAGGGTTGCTGGAAAATTCCTTGTTAGAACTGGTGTAGAAGCTGTTGCTCTTTCACCTGTTTTATGCCAACACTTAGACAACACTGTCCTGGTGGAAAGTGAGTTTGTGACATTCATCTGTGGGGAAGACCTCACTGAGAATCCTCGGAAAGGTTCTGCCGGTTGCTGCTGCTCTGTGGGATATGTGCCAGCTCTGTCCTGTCTCCCTTCCTCAGACAATAGAGTTTTATTAAGGAAAAAATGCTGCTTGCTGCAAGTAGCTCTCTTTTCCCCCATTTGGTCTTGAAATTTGCTGAAATGCTACTGTGGTATGTGGTCCTGGCTGAAGTTTGCAGGAGGGTGGATCCTCTACAGGGGCAGCTGCTCCCAATTCCCTGAAGGTGTAGGAAGGTGGTGCTGCTGCTTCTGCTGTTACCTTGCTTGATATTTGCACCTCTGGCCATTTTCACTTCTGAGGCCGTGGCAAAGTGAGAGGTTTAAAATGGGGTAAGGCTCTTGTGGGCCCTTGGAGCACCTCTCTCCCTTGTCTGCTCAGAATATCAACTTGATTCAGGGGTAAGAGCTCTTGCACTTTTCAAAGTATGCTGCAGCTTCCCTAAAGTTCTTGTTCCCATAACTGAGGGATTGCGTGATTTTCTCATTGGATGAAAAATTTAAAAGGAATAATTGCTTTCATTGATTAAGAGTAATTACCAGGAGTTCAAAAGAGATGACTGAAAAATGGATATCCAATGCTTCTTAAACTCCAGATCACCAATTTCTTGATATTAAGAATGAGAATGTTGAATGCTTGGCACTGTCACTAAAGAACTTTTCCTTCTTGGATTTCTAGTGCTTAGAGAACAACTGAATAAAATGAAATATTTTTCTCCTTTTGAAAAATTTAAAACTCAAACTTTATAAGCACACAGAAATGGTTTTAGGTTTTGTAGGATTTTTTTTTCAAAGATGCCACATGTGGTACGGTAAGTGCTGCCTGAAGAAAGCCGAGATTAAGCTAAATCAGAGGGTTTTGTTGAGAATAGATAATTATATTCCCAAATACAATTCTTTTACATTTATATTTCACATAATATTTTTCTTAGACCTGAAGAGAAACTATATTAGCAGATGAGAATCAGAAGTAGTATTTTTTTCTTAGAAATAAGTTGTACATATTTTGGAGTGTATGAATGTCCATGTATATTTTATGGATGAGATTTCTGAAGCTGTAAACCCAAAGGTAAGGCAAGAATTTTGTAAACAAAAAAGTGGCCTCATTTTTTATTTATGTATGGACAATTAACATTAGCTGAGCAACATTAGGTAATTGCATTTGCAGGTGGCCAGTTTGGATAATTTTTAAAAGAACACCTTTTTTTCCCCTAAATCTCCTGAAGATCCCCCATGGTGTGTTCCATGCAGTACATTGCAAACAATACTGAGCCGGTATTTCTCAATAGTGAAGCTGTGATATTGCTATTTTTTTTTCTTCCCAGTCTTTGTCGGTTTTGGCTATTTGTATATAAACTTTTGGGATTGGCAGGTGCCTCTTACAATGGCTGGTTCCTGCTGTAGTGGGATTCTGTTGTACCACAAAAGTTTCTTGTTTGCTGCTGTAAGAAAATCAGTGTGTATTGTGAGCAGGCTGGTTTTGCTGTCTAGAATGAAACTGAATGACTTTGTTATCCATTTCCAGGGATGGGCATTATTAATAGTCAAGTAGAGACTGCTTTTAAAAAAAAGATTTTGAAACTTGCCAAGTAGACTCCAACTTTTTAATCAAAATACTAAGGGTGTGTGGGTTTTTTTCCATAAATATGAATGTCTGTTTGACCCGTGAACAGAAAAGAAGAGGGATTATTTTTGGCCTTTAAAACAGCTAGGAAAAAAAAGCTATTTGAATGACAGTATAGTATCTTCATTCCAGTAATCCTTGGTTTCAACTTCACTGTGCTTCAACCATCTCCAAGCGCTTTATGGTCAGTGTTTTTGTATGGGGAAAACAAAGAGCCAAATAAATGTAGATCAGACATGTTTGCCACTGTTGGTTCATGCTTAGTTTGCAGTTCCTTCTTAGTTGGTGTGTGTATCTGTTGTTCACTCTGGAGGGCCTAACGTTGGACACCAAGGATCAGCTGTGCCTTGTGCTAATGCTTCTGATAAATCACTGGTAGGAGCCGGAGCAAAAATTATTTTCCTTTGCTTTGTCTGCTAGGCTGCATCTTCCCCCCTGATTTTGATGGCTATTCATTTTCTTAATGGTTGTAAATGTCATTAAAAATCAGTGGAAGCGTGGGAGAGTGACTGACAGCAGAACGTGCCCCAGAGTGTCGTGCTCTTCTTACTACCCTTCAATCTTCCTGCAAAGAAAATATCTGCCGGGGAACCGGGTGCCAATCAGTTCAAGTCTCTTGCTTTCTGCAGCGTTTGTGCTTTGTGTATTCTCCTAATAGTCACTTCTGACAACCTACCACTTTGCTCTTGCTTCAGAGGCTGTTAAAATTGAATTCAGAAATAAAGAGTAAGTCAGGGAAACCTTGACTGCACTGAAATTTTCAGGATGAGAATGAGCTTGCGAAATTGTTAAAGAAGCAGGGTGTTGCGATTCTTTTTTGTAAAAAGATTGGCAGTTCTCTCTCCCTTCTCAAACCTTGGATTTACTATACAAACTTCTTGACGTTGAGCTCATAAATTTAGGAATCCCTTGAGAAGAAAATGATTGCAGAGGCATCTTAAAACACCGTGTTTCTCTCCGGTACAATGTAAGCTGCAAGAAGGTTGGAAACTGAAAGTAGAACATTATGTGGACCCTTAAATAGAGGATCTGTGAGCCATTGGTGTAAGATAATGCAGTTCTGCAGATTTTTTTCTGGTGGCTATGCAGTTACTGTAGCTGGGGATCTGAGTGTGGCGTTGTTCCTGGCAGCTTGAAGGAGTAGTTGCACAAGGAGAGATTTCTTTGCCTTGGCTGTTGACGCCAGGCAGGGCACTGGATGTCAGTGACGGAGAGTTGGGAGTGCGTGCCTGCCTCGAATGCTCTGGCTCCACGACGCTCTGACGATGGCTGTGGTGTTCTGTCATCTGAACAGTTTGCTCAGTATCCTGGCTCTGAGAAGGAAGGTGGGAGGAGGGGAACAAAACTGTGAAAGGCCCAGTGATTCTTGAAGAACAGCATTTATTTTCGCAGCAGAGATTTCCATCTCCTTCGATGGACTGTGTTGAATGAGATCCATCTGTGTCCTTGTCTTACTGCTCAGCGGTAAAATGCCCATGGTTTGAGTACCTGTTGATTCCTTGTGGAAGATTAATCATGTTCAGTGAAGCACTTGTGTTCCTTATCCACAGGAACATAGAACAGAGAGGTTTATTTGGGTGTCTGGAGGAAGAGAAAACAATGTCTTGTTACAGATGTCATTCAGTCATTGTTTAAAGCAGGAGAAAATCTATGCAATTGCTGTAAGCTTCTGCCTTTAGTAAATAGGTTATAGTAGCACAATTATTGAATTGGAAAAGGAGCTTCAGCTTATTCTTTCAGTGCAGGAACACTGGTAATTCTTCAGCTATTCCTTACTAAAGGAATAGCCACTCCAGCTGTGTAATAAGGGCTCAAAGTAGTATTCCCAATCATGTTTGTTATGAAATGCAGCCCCTATATGGAAGTGAAGAGTGCTGATGAAAGATATTATGCAAGTGCAAATTATTAGTCATTACTTTAGTTTTTCTTTCAACTCTTCATTGTTCTTTCAGATCCTCCAGGTTTCTTCTTTCTTGATTTTTTTTTTTTTTTTGGCGATGCTGTTATGGTGAGTTTTGAGGAAAGATTTTTAATTTTTAACTACAAGGTAGCTTGATATCCAGAGCCATGAAACCGGCTCTTTCTCTCCTAGAGGAGCAAAAGGTTTGAGCGGAGTCTTGGCACTGAAAATCCCATCTACTTTGCGATCAAATAATGTGGACATTGAAGCAAGCGTAAAACTTGTGTTGGCACAGGACTTTGTTACTGAAGGTGAAAGTAGGGACATGGTTAACATTTCTGATCTGACTGAAAACACATTTCCTAAGGTTGGATAATTCATCTTTTGTGATCACTGTGAATGAAACAGGAAATAAAGCTGGAAAAGCTTGAAATTAAATGAAATGTGCAGGACCGGACATGCACTTTGGTATTAAATATTGACATATCCCTTCCAGGTAACCACTTTGCCTTTGCAGCCCAGCATTTGCCCTGAAGACTGCGACATCTTCTTTCTGTGGTGTTTATGGTGAAAAATTTGTTGCCACCGAGAAATATTTCTAGTGGCTTCTTTCCTAACACTAGTGTACGCTTCTTTTGGTGCTATGTCGCTGCCTCCCTTGAAATGAATCTCCTGATTTATTGTAAGTTATTTCAAATGTCCCTGGTGACTTGGGTTGACTAATGTACTTTAAATATGGCGAAATCAAATAATCTGTTGTGGAAGTTAACCGTGTATCAGGCTGCTCCCTCATGCAGGTAGACAACATGGGAAAGAACTGAGCCCTTGGTGGTGCTTATCCAAATACAGGAGCAGGTCCTCTGTTGTTCTGTGCCTGTGGTTTGGAGCGTAGGTTGGTCAGTTTTGAACCTGGGATGAGTAGGGATTGAGGCAGCACTATCTGCATTATCTATGCATTGTGTGTTTGTGATACTACACCATAGCCTGAGTGGGCTTGAAGGAGGAAGGGAAAGAAAGGAGGGGGTGATAGGAAAGAATTAAAGCAGCTACAGGCTAGAGGTTGGATGGATCTGTGTGCTCCAGCTGAAAAGGGAAGTCTCTGAGTTGGTGGCTGCACAGTGCTTGTGACTGGAACATTTTGACTCCTCTTGAAGGGATGTTGTCCACAGTGCAGCTCCCTCACATGGGGCAGTGATAGCCCACAGTGTGTGAGGCCTATGTTGTACCTTCCCTTTTGAACACAGTTAAAAAATGAAGGGAATGTTTACGTTTGGTGGGTTATGTGTTTCCTAATGCCTCTTCATTTATCATACCCGCTTTAATTGAGATAAAGATGTAGTGCTGTGTAACATTATCTAGGTTTAACGTCAGGGTTCGGGAGGTTGTGTCTCTACTTGTCAGATTTTCTTAGCAGAAATAAGAGAACAAACTTACCCTGTGCATCTTCTTGCCTGTACAGTCTGTACCTGGAGATCTTCTGAGTACTGCTGTCTTGAGACCTTTGTGTCTGATCTAAGGCTCTTGCTGTGCTCAGATTTCGTGTTACCCATATTTTATTTTGGAATTGTAAGAAAAACGTGTACAAACAATGCTGTGCTGTTTCCAAACATTGTGAAGTTTCCTCCTTTGCTTCCTGTTTTTGTCGTGTGTTTGTGAAAAGACCTTGTCTGCTTTGCACTGGAGTTAGGCTTAATGTAAATGCATTCTGCATCAGCTACTGTGTGTTCCAGCATGCAGGGACCCGAGCTGCTCTTCAGCAAGCGTCATTACTCTTTATTTATGGTAAGACTAGATTAAAAAAGACTGATGCATGTAAAAGTGAAAGCAGAGGCAGTGTTAAATTGTGCCGTCATGAGCTTGTTATTTCCCTTCCCCCCAGTATGCAAGCCAGTTAGTAACCTAGTGATCTATACGTGAGGCTTTAATTGGATATATGCCCAGAGTGCAGATTAATATGGAAAAGCTATAAAGGCATGGGTTCACAAACTTTATTTGACCACATGAGGACTGTCTGTGTGATCCCGTGTGGAATGTGTGAGGGATTCTCAAAACAAAGAAATACCTTCATGTATTTGGGCAGATCTGTGTGTAAACCACGGGATACAGAGGTGATATCTCTGCCTTAAAGTCGACAGACTTTCATTAAATAGAACTTCTTCAGCCTTAGGTGGGGCTTAGGTGCATCTGTGGCCTCTGTGTAATTTACTTGACTTCTTAAATTTTAGTTTTGATAATTGCTGGAGGTTTCTCTTTACAATTGGCTATAATCTTGGCTGCCTTTGGAGATAAGGGGGGGGGTGTGAATCTCTCTGTAGTGAAATAAAAACAAGCAGATGTCTGACTGCAGCTGGCTAGAGATAAATCATTTCATATAAACTTGCCTGGAGAACATGATCTTACTCTTCTATAAACCTACACTCCAGAGGGAAGGGAGAACCCTCATTAGTCAGTGGCCTAAAATTCCAGTGTTTCTAGTTTGCAAATCACATGAAACACAGGCTACTAGCTGCATTCAGCAAAGGCTTTCTCGATTTTGAAAACACTTGTAACACAGATTTTGTGTCTCTTCTGGGGATTTTTTATTTTTAATTAAAATTGCAATATTCTTAAATGTGTAAAACCAACCACAGTTGTGTCCCTATATTCTCCAAGCCAGTTTAATATTGATAAAGTCTCTTTTAAATTGGTTTGGTATTGCAATAAAGAGTCTGGTGGCTTGGGAGAGCCCTGTTGCAGATGAAGCTGACCTTCCTGACCGATCGTATCATGGAGAACAGTAAGGCATTCCACCTATCTCAGAACTGTTCTTCCTCTTTACCATCCTCTTCGTGGTTGTTTGGCACATTATTCATTGCTTCCTGAGGGTGGTGGGATGGAAATGTCACCTCCTGTAGCATAAGCCCTCATCATGAAGAGTGGGGAGCTGATGGTAAATATACTCCTATTTTTGCAGAAAATAAGGTAACCTTAATTGAAGTTCTGTGCAAGTAGTTTCAGTGTTTGATTCCAGCCATTTGGCTGACGAAGGCAGGGAATAGTCCTGAGCTCTCTGCCTGCAGGAAGAATATGGGAATTGAAGTGACTCATTCTCAGGGACGGCGATGGGAATGAGGCACTGCTGTGGTTGCAGATAATTCCCTGGAAGTCTCCGTTGTGCAGAATGCATTAATTGAAGAGATTCATGAGCTGCTTAATGTCACATCACTTCATTTCCTCATCAGGGAACTGGAAGTCTCTTCTGTGTAGGAAAAAACAGGATCTCTCTGGTCGCAAGTGAATCTTGACCTTTGTGAAAAGAGATTGTGTTGTCCATCGTATTCCCTGTATTAAACCTGTTGCCATGTAGCTTGAATTTTCACTTGCCCTATTTTCTATCAGCTGTGGGGACAGAGTCAGCTGTGTAAAGATGTGCATTTCTGAGTGCCCAGAAGTGAGCAGTGCAGACGAGGAGGGAGCTGTTTGCTGCTGGGTTCTTCAGTGCAGTGCAGCAGGAGGATGGGTGGATCCTGTTTGTAACTGATCACCTGCAACCACTGCATTGGCCACAGGAGTAGAAGCATATCTTTATATTCAAGAGAGAGGATGTGGTGTAGGATACCCCTGTAGAGACCTGGAAATGCAATACTGTGTGGCCTGTTCTGGAATGGATGGGTGCCTATCTCCTGCAGACAGTAACGTGTTCCTAGTGGGTAGATCTGGTGCCATGTGTAGGCAGCAGAACATAAACAGTGCAGCCCACCATTTGCAGATTTAAACTGGAGAAAAGAATGTGCTACCTGTATGAAAATCAGTCTTGCTGTGTGTGGTATCACGGTTTTCAGAATCAGAGGCACCCTGATTCTGGTTTTCCCCAAGTGCCCATTTTTCTGACTGTTTTGCCCATTGCAGGCTTAGGTGAGAGCTAGTACAGAGTGGGTCCCGTGGCATTTGCCACAGTTTATCACCTGACCTCTTAGGCAGTGCTTCAGACTGAGTTTTTATTAGTTTTATGGCATGGCAAACATTGAACAGAAAAATACAGTTTAATATGTACATAGCTACTTGTAAAAAAAAAAAATACACTTTTCTTACAAGACATTAGTCAAAATTAAGAGTCCTACATCTTGATTGAATTTGTGAGTGTAGAGGTTGTATCTTACATCTTTTGATTTGATCATTGGCCAGGCAGAGCTGGTCAGTGAAAGGAAATGCCCCTTCCTGTGGCTTTATGTGCTGCTGCTATCTAGAGTTTTGGTAGTATCAGTGGGACCTCAGGGCTGAACTTGGATTCTTTCTGTGTTTCTAACATCTCATTCCACCAGGAGGTCCCAGTGGTTTCAGTTGCATGACTCAAGCTCACACCTACCATGAACAGCCAAAGTGTGATAGCTGTGCTCTTATCTGTGGCAGGCTGGTTAAGAAATAAGAAGTACCTTTTATATCCACTAATAACTGAGTTTTCCTTCATCGATGCCTTTGGGAACATTTCAGTACTTTGCCTGGCAGTGTATCACTACTCTGAATCGTGTGTGGAAAAATGTCTGAAGCAAATTAAACAAGATGATATGTGAGTAAAAGATCAAGTCAAAACACTGTGGAGATGAAAATCATTGAGTTGATGGGTGCAGTCTTTCTGTGACTGGGAAACCTTTAATGATGCCGGGAGAAAAGATTGACCGTAGTAGACAAAGTTGTGCTCTAGGTTTCTGTGACCAAAAAAAAAAAAAAATCAGTCTCTTTATTCCTGTGATTTATTATTTCTGTGATCACATGGCTCGAGGTATTGTGAACACATGGAGTCTCAGTGGAAGCCACAACAGGTTGCCTATCTCAGCAAAGTCCAGCTTGAGAATGAATCTCAGAAAATTAAGGTGGAGAGAATGAGAAAAAAAAAATAAATTTTTTTTGGCATTATATTTGTGGCTTGGCATGTCTAGGTCCTGGGAGTCCATTCCATTGTTTTTACTCATAGCATCTTTCTCTCTTGTTGGGAATCACTAAGAGTGATTTGGCATCTGTGCCATACTAGTAAAAACAATCCTAACTACTTATAATTAATGAATTATGTGAGCTGCCAGCGAGTGATTTGAGGGGATGGAATAACAGCCATACGGACAATATGAATTCTGCATTGACTGGCAACGTATGTCAGAGAAAGTGCTGCTTTATTTTTCTGACTCTGGATTGGTTTAGTGTGTGGGCTTCTAAATAAGTAATGCTTTAAGAAAGTGTATCAGTTGCTTGAGCTGAAGCCTATGTCTAGGATGGCTTAGTGTAAAAGCAAAAAAGTCATATTGAGATCCAGCAAGGGAAAAGAGCCTGTTTTCAAATGATGAAGCTTGTTCTTCTTGGAGAGAAGTTGGTACTTCTAACTTTTCTTATGAAGAGTTAACCCACAACGAGGTATTTAAAGAAAACAAGCTACTTGGACTCATTACTAAAGGGATGATTTTTGGGGGGGAAACACTTTTTCAGGCTTTTAGGTTGTTCTTCTTTGAACTGTGTCTTTAGCATGTATATGTATGTCTAGTTCAGTTGAGAACTGATAGGACGCTACTTCCTTTGCTTTGATTCTTTTATTCTTTGAGCATTCCCCCTCACATGGAAATCTTACAAAATACTTCTGTTTCCCTATGGAAAGCAGGCCAGTTTAGGGAGAGTTGATGTTCTGGGCAGTATATCCAAGATAACTATAGATGCTGGAGGAAAAGAAAGCAGCCTCAGGAACAATAGGATTTAAAAAGCTGTTTAATTTGTGCCAAGCTGGTTTTCTTTTTTTTTTTTGGTTGTCATAGAAATGTGCCAGCCCGTGTCTCTCACAGATGAGCTCACTAAATGAATGGCTGTGCAGGATGAGTCTGGTTTCAATGAAGATGTTTATACTTGAAGAACACAGATGGACTTAAACCACAGCCCAGAATCTAAACACCCCTGAGCTCCTGGGGGAGGGGAGTGATAGGAAATGAAATCTGGATTTTATAGCTCAGGCCTGCATCTGTCCTCCTTGATTTGGCTTTATGAGTTATTATGGAGAAGTAGGAGAGGAATATTATCTGCAGTAAAAAGGGTTTGTTTGTTTGTTGGATGTTGGGGGAAGATGATTTGGTATTTGGCCCAACTCCATTGGACTGGGAGGACTTTCCTGTCTTGATGTCTTTGCATGACCATCAAGGCTGAGGTTAATTGGTAGCAGAGATGTTACTCTAAAGTACAGCCTTTAGCAGGTATTTTTTCTGTCATTTCAGTACCCTTATTACTCTTTGTCTTTTGAAATAAAGTATTTTGAATGAGGGCTGACAATTTTGTCTCCTCACGTGAAATGCTGTGGTACAAGTTTGGTAGAAGTCTAGAAGTTGGTGCAAAGGACTACAAATGCTAGAAGCAGCCTCAGACCCATGAAATAGCAAAGAATTTGCAGATGACACAACCAATAATCTTCAGTGAGGTGTGTCATTGAGCACTGAACAAATGTAGTGCAGTCAACAAACAGAGTGTGCTGTGTTGAATGGGGCAGTGTTCAGTGCGGGCAAAAATGTCCTTTGCAGGATTTAGTCTCTGGATTGTTTGCTTTGCTTATGAGCATAATTCTGTGAATTCTTTTTGCTTCCAAGAAGCCCATTAATTCTTTACTTTCATCTACATTTGGCACTGTCAGAACGCCTCGGAGGAGCTTAGGTGTAAATGACAATAGCTACAGTATCTCCAGGGTTTTCAGGTATCCGAATGATTTGTTTATCTGCCCGTCTTGCTTTCCTTGGTTTTCTATTCCTGGAGCTGGGCTGCCGGAAATGATGCACGTTGCTGAATGCAAAATAGTCCTTGCTGTGCCAAGGCATGTACTTGGAAGAATGGGATACTATGTCCTATTAATTGGTATAAATAATCAAGAGTATGGAATAAATGAAGTACTGACTGACTTTTTTAAGAAAAATTTTTTGAGTGTATTCCTGACAAGTGGAAGGCAGAATGTTTTTAGATGAAATCCACTCTTACCAGAAGTTTTCACTATTGGAGAATACTTTAAGGACTTGCCACTCAAACCCGCTTGAGTATATTTGAGCCTCAGCTTTGGTCATAGTCTTGAATTCAGCTGTGCACACTCTTCTCTTGGTACTCTGGTTTTGCTTGCTATTTGCTCTTAACTATCCTGCTTGGACTTGTATTGAAGACAGGTTAGGCTAGAATTACCTTGCCTTTTAAGGGAAATTATTTTTTTAAGGTATAACAGATTCTTCACATGCTACAAGCTTTGGGAAATGCAGTTTCTGTGCAGAGAAATTCCTTTTCTACTAGCCTGACCCATGTTTTGTGGGATCTTAAAAGGTCTCAGCACTGTTAAAGACCTTGGTCTGTCAAGTCATCCTCAGAGAGGGAAGAGGGAAAGGAGGGGCTCTGCAGTTAGTGGAGGTGCAGACTCGTGCATGTTGTGTGCTGTGGACCCCAGCACTTGACTGGCATCTGCTGTCGGGCTGCTCGACTTGGGAAAGCTGCAGGTGAGGAAAGTGTTGAATAAAAGCAGAATGGTTGATTTACCTGAGGTAGGCAAAATGCCAGGGCTGCAGTGTCCTTCCCCCCAGGGATGGTCTGCTCAGCTCAGCAGGGCCAGGGGCTCGGGGGCTCCTCCAGCTCTGCCGCTGGCTCAGCCCACCACGCCAAGGGCTGGGGAGCCCTCCCTGCTCCCCGTTCAGAGATGATTTATTTCAGGGGCTAATCAATTAGGCAGCACCAATTGGAATTTTGGAGACAAATTCATTTATAAAACTACTTGGTTTTCTGATAGAGCTCTGTGAATAATTTGTCCTGTATTTCTCCTACTACTAAACATTGACAATAGCTGTTTCTTTTCCCAGATGCATCTCCTGCCATTCATTTTTTGTAAGGGCCTTTCTGGAAAGGGAATGCACAACTGATTACATTGCATTTAAGGAACTATGAAGTGATCAGCATGACTACTGCCAAATGTGTGGAATTAAGATGGAAACAATTAAATGACCATTTAAAAATATTTTTTCCAGTTACATCCTAGAACCCAGACCACAAGAAGATTTTGGGTAATTCCACTGTTTTCAGTGTGCCTTGGGTAGACTAAAACAGTGTCAAAGTAGAAATATTAAATGATCAGAGAAGCTGTGTTTTTATAGGACGCATTTGCTGTCCTACTTGCGTGAGAAGTTTGCAGTGATGCAATAATATTGAAAATTATCACTTTCACTGTAGGAGCATTGATGCACTGCTATTGGGAATTACTGCTCTCACTGCAGGAGTGTTCATTTTTCTTCTGAGGTCATTAAAATAATCTTGTTTTTACTTTTGTAATTGGCTTAGCTTGCTCTTCTTGGGGGAGGGGAGGCTTTGGGTTTTTGTTGGTGTTCGGTTTTTTGGTTTTTTTTTTTCACTTTTAATTTGAAACACAGTTTTAACATTTGGATTGTTTGAAACAAAAACAAGAGAAGTCCCAACATGAGCAGCGAATATTTTTAAAGGACTTTATGGCTCTAAGTTTCTAACACAGTCCAGATGTCTCCTATCTCTGCTCTTTCCGTAGCATTTTCTGGCACAGTGTCATTGGATTTTGAACTTGGTCCAAGCTGTGTGCCAAGTCCTGAAATAAAGTAAATCAGTGAGTTGTTCTTGGACGTTTCTCCTTAATCCAAACCAACCCAAATCAAACTTCAGCTCTGACCTCAGGACTGCACATTCAAATATTTTCCTTTGCCTCCTCAGTTTCAAAGTAGCAAAAGCAGGAGATTACCACTTTGCAGTATTTAAACAGAGGCTTGTGTGATATCCGTGCAGCTGAAGCAACTGCTTTCCTTGGGACCTGGTGCCTATTAAAACACCAGTGATGTTCTCCAGCACTGTGATTCTTCACTGGAATTCCTTTTGTTGGGTCAGGATGCACGTAATGACCACACCAGAGCAGGATTTATTTGGAGGCATGCATTGTGTCAACAATTAGATAGCAACCAAAGGAAATATTCCATGGTGCTCTTTTGCAAATATTTCTGCTTAGGTGTCTTAGAGAAATTAGTGATAGGACAAACCTGGTAGCCTCCAAAACAGCATCAGGACTAAGTTTTGGGATAAAGGACTGTCTTGTGTCTTTCCTTATGCAAGCACTGGTCTCCTTTATGTTGAAGCACTGCATTGAAGCTGGCCTCTCATGCAAACAGACTGTGGCTGAATGGGCCAGCTACTGTCACTGAACATTCTGGTGACAGCACAACAGCTTATGTGGGGAAAAAATTGTTGTCAAGTTGGTGTTATTTTTAACAACAGTTTATTTGCTGGACCAAGGGAGACTCAACAGTATGTGACACAAATTCTCTGCAGAGTATCAGTGGGTTTGAGGCCTGCTGGTTGTATTTTTTTCTGACTGGCCAAGTTCAGATAAGTTTAATGAAACTGTATTTGTTGTCCAACTCTTCTTTATACCCAGCTTCCACGGAAATTGATATGAAGCTTTCCTTTGGCTTATCAGGTTTTGCACTGGCTTCTCAAAATGTATGTGATCTGGGTGTTTTGGTGTAGCTGATCACCCTTGGTACAGACAGTGGTCAAAGCAGGTGGGATGCAGCAGTCTGGAGGCATTTCAGACAATACTGTCTTACAGAGAGGAATGAGAGTTTCCAGCGTGCTTTGTGTCGGCCTCAGTTCAGATTTTTGGGATCCCCACTGCAATTGTATACATGTATTTGGCCACTCAGGGAACACTTTTCTGTAGAGTAAAAGAAAGCTCCTTTTTAAACTAGGGAGTAGCATACTGCCTGTTATCAAGGCAGGTAGGATTACTTTATAGCCAGTGTGTGTCTTTCTGTCTGGATTCTGTATAACCATGAAATGGGTAACAAATGGATCCTGCCTTGGGGCCAGAGAGCACAAAATTTACCTTTCAGAAGTAGCCAAAACAGCCATGTGCATAAAAATAACTTCAATTTTCATAGTGAATTCTCTCACTTGAGCTAGTTGTTTACCAGCACATTCATGTGCTATGGTAGCAGTGGGACATGCAATTACCAAGTTGTTATGCAGCAGTGAATGCCAGGGACATCAAGTAAATGAGTTCTTTTTGCAGAGAAATGCCATTAAATAAAGATTTCAGCCCTTGTCTTGTAATTATTTCATTGCTTAGCAGAGCTTTGGTATACAGATGACTGATGTTTCCTGTGAGATGCTGTAGTTGATGCTCCCCTCGTGGATGTTCCAGGAGTGTTTTGCTCTCTGTGTGGAACATCAGGCAAGGACTGAGCAGTCACCCTAAGCTTCCTTTGCTTGTGCACGGGGCAAGGGATGTTTCCCCCAGGTGTGGACCTTGTCTGAACTCCATGGCAGAGTCTCTCAGCTCTGTCTGTTGGCTCCTTGCACACGGGCTGGACCTGGTTGTTTTATAGAGTGACCTTTCCATCGGGGCTGACCTACTGAGCTTGCTGGCATGGGATCAGGAAACCAATTTCTGACTCAGTCTGGTCTTCTGCTGCTGCTGAATTGTTGTAACACCCTCACCCTTAAACATCGAGATCTTCACATTATACCCCACATCAGAAATCACCTGGATATAGCAAACTAGGTTCCCTTCTTTGTTATATCAGGAAGGACCTGAAGTTGTTCTCTGCCCTGGAGGAACTGGGAGTGAATTTGCCAGAGCAGGAGGTATGTGTTAGGCTGTGGGAGGTTTTCTTTCTATCAGTGCTACTCAGAGCTTGTCACTGGAAACAGTTTAGCCAAGATGCTGGGAGAAAGGCTGCAGTGGGCACAACCTTCATATGTGTGTTTGCAGATAGATAAAAACTGCTCGGGAGATCCTATGGCTTTCACAAAGGGATGACTTGTGATAAAGCTGTGTCAGGGAACTATGATAAAAGAACTGAAGCTGAAAATGAAAGAGCTGTTGGGGGATAAGAGGAAACTCCTGTGTTTTGAGAGCTGGACTTCAGCTAGATAAAAATCTTAAAAGCCCTGTGCAGATCAGCAGAGTATTGGTCTTGCCTAGGTTTCGCTTAATTTTCTGTCTGCCACCCAGCTTGGAGGAAGCAGTTTTCATGCTTCCCTGGCAGCAAGATTTTTGAATGTGGGAAACCTGATAGTGTGTCTGCTTAACTACCAGACTTTGGCCTGGTGCCCTTTCTGGTTTCCTTATGGGGTAAGTGCAGTGATGGGAAGAATGTGCTTCTTACACATGTAGTCATCTCGGTGATAGTAAACTGTGACACCGATACCCTGTTAGCCTCCCCTGCCTGCAGAGCCACTGCCACGGGCTGGGGGTGGCATAGCAAGAACTCTGCTTTAGGTTTTGAGTGCAAAAGAGAAACTGGAAGTGAAAATTCTTTTTTTCTGTCTGGTTTGTTTTTTGAGAAACTGTAGATGTTTCGTCTAAACTGTCAAACTAATGCACGTTAATCTAATTTGCTCCGTTGAGACTTTAGCAGTGACTGCTAATGTGCAAACAGAAAGTCTCCACTATGTGCTAGCAGCAGTTTTCTCAAATTAGTCCATTTTAGCCATACTTAATACAGCCAGTTTGCCTGCAGAATATTTGCTTGGGTGTTTGAAAAGCTCTGCTACAACAATTTGAATGTCTTGGAGTAGATACAAAAAGAACCCCATGAATTTTTGATGGTTCTCCTTACAATTTTACATTTGTAAAATTGCTTTAGTATCATTTTGTGCGATGTTCAGGTCAATGGAAGGGAATTTAAGTAATGCAAGTAAGAACAGCCACCCGCTAGGAAACCCCAGCCTGGATGTGACTGATGGCTTACTGAATTGGATGTGTAAAGCTTGCCAAACAAAAGCAACATGTTTTGAATTATAAAAATGTAAACTGAAAATATTAAGGCGAATAATTTGTCCTGCAGACAAAAGGCTCCTAAGATTATGAGAAAACAGTTTTATTAGTTTATTTGAATTTTAATGTTCGCATTTTGTTTATCTGGGGTATGTGTTTAGAAAAATCAACTTGCTAGGGGTGTTGCTCGTTTCAGACTTTGCTTGCTGGCAGTCCCAAGTGGAAATGAAACTGTAGGTGTCAAGCACATTAGAAATGAATTTAAGATCCTGGGGAATCAACAGCCAGGACTTGTAGATCTTGATACTGCAAAATACCGCATACCCTGAAATCCTGCTGGGAATGGAGTGCTCTGCAATGGGCAGGGTGGGAGCCAAAAAGCAATCAGGGCAGGTAGACGTGCACTAGGAAGTGATTTGGCAAACACTCATTTCATCATGACAGAGCTGTTTATGATGGTAAATGCTTACAGGATCCTTATGAGTTGGTCCTGAGCTCCAGCCACGCACAACTGCAGTGTAGGAGCTGGATGCAAAGCCTAATTAAAGTGGGGGATGTTTAGATTGGCTACAGTGGCCTTTGGATTAAATCTTAAGTCTTTAGTGCTGAAGAAGACTTGTACTTTGTGTGTAAGTAATGTATACACTGGAGGAGCATGATTTCTAACAGTTGTTATTATTGGAGAGTGCTTTGTTTTTCTGCTGGGAAGTGTAATTTACAAGCAAGAATATTTCTAAAGTATTTTAGAAGGTTTTGTATATATTACATGTCAAATGGCAAATTGTTTATTGGTATTGGGTCATACAAAGGGGCGTTTACTGGTACTCATTAGGACTGTCTGGTGCAGTTCTGCCACTTCTTAAGTTACCTGTTGTGGACTGTTATCCCAGTGAATCTGATAAATCATGACGTGGTTTCGCATGATACACTTTTTAATTGGTCAGTATTATCTGTGTATCTTTGGTGGGGAAGTGGAGCCATGTACTGTTATCCAAAACCAAATCCAAAGTCTGTGTCAGAGGAAGAACTTCAGAAGTTCAAGTTAAACAAAGGAACTGAACGAATATTGGGGAAAAAAAAAAGATTGTTTTGAATACAGACATTTCTAATCCTGATACAACCTCCTCTTAAAATAGCAAGCCAGTTGTTATTACAGACATTTTTGGCAATTTAAAGTTTTTCAAGTCCAATTGTGTTCAAGTAATACAAAGATTTAAAAAAAAAGTAACTGATGAGCTGTTCTTAAAGGCATATTCCCTCCTGGAAGTGCTCAAGAAATTGGACACCCCCTACATCATTAAGATTTTTTGAGAAATAATGTTTCTAATACTTGGTGACAGGTTTATATCTTCAGATCCTTGTACAAACATAGAATAAAGATTTAACTATGTGCTACTGGAAAATAAGGTTTAATGTTCAACTGTAGTGCCTCATTCAGCCTTTTCTCTCTTCAGTTTTATTCACCGAGAAATTTCTAATAAAAGGATATTTCTTAGTCATGGGTGAAGGTGTTTTCTGATCCTCTGTCTGTGTCTTATGTGTCATTATTAATCTGTTTTCCCAGTCAAATGTATGAATGGATAATAAAGGCCGGGAAAATAGGTCAGCACCAGTCAGTATCTCTATCTCCACTGCTGCTAAAACACCCCACTTGTCAGATCCTATGTTTTACTACTTTCTTGTTGCTGCTTTTTTGTAGTCTATCTTTGAAGGTCAGAGAATTTTAGAAAGCAGGTTTTCAGCTTGTCTGACGAATATGTTGTTATAAATTTCCATATGGTACCAGACAAGTGTCTCTTCCATGCCATTTGCATTGTTGTTGGCAGTTTCCTAAAGAGTTGTATTGGTAGGTCTCCATTTCTGCACGGGAGTGAACTGGAAACCCCCTAGCAACAGCTATGGGGAAATTTATAGAGCACCTTCCCAGTGTCAGGGGGAGGCTAAGAAAGCAAGTGTTGCAGATGTACCTGAAATTACCTGGTCAGGAGGGACCTTCACACAGGATGAAAACAAAGAGAGTAATTCTGGTTGGAAAAGTTCTTTTAACTCACAGGATGAATGTGATGTCAGGCGTGATGTTTTCTCCATTCCACTGAGCCAGATTTTTCGTTCTGTTTCTCTGGGTTTTTACAAACAGCAGCAGAGGAGTAGAAACACTGGGACTGGAACCTTCTGAAAATGAAGGCGTTTTTTCCTCACGAAGAGTTTTACTGCACATGAGGAACTGGCTCTGACCAGAATTACAGACATTCATTGGCACTGTATTATTTAAAGAATTGAGGGCATTCATTCTCTTTCACCCTAAACAGGCTTTTGCTGTACTTGTGGTCATCCTGAGCAAATCCTTGTGTCTTTATTTGTGTGGGTCTTTTACTGCATTAGGCCAGTAGCATTCAATAAACAATGTTAACTTTATGTAGCTGTTAAGTACACTGACCTTTAGTATTGGTTTGCACAAGCCGTGCACAATGAGAGTCCCACTGAAATACCACGGCTGATTTAAGCAAATTGCTGTCCTGCAATCAAAATATGACATTTCTATTGCTGAACAGATGCTTCATCAGCGAGAGCGCTGCTCTTTCCCAGAGCTAGTTCTCTTTTTCTGTCTTTTGATGCTCTTTCAGTCTTGGTTTCCTCACCTGAAAAACAGAAATAAAAATTCCGTGTCCTCAGGAATAACCAGGTTAATATTTGCTGAGTGTGTTGGAGCTGCATGGTCCCATGATACGCTGTACGGGGTCAACGTGACTATTGCTAAATCGCACTCCAGTCAGAATTAGAGTCATTAATAGCTCTGAGTCTGGGGAAAGAGTCACTGCAAATACTGTAACAGCTACTTTAACTGTTTCCTTTTAAGCAAACAAAACCTCTTGACGTTTCTGCTGAGCAAGTTATAATGGCTTAACTTATTAAAATGCTGCAGAGTGTCTTGTTCCTTACTGGCCACAGTAGCCTTTTTTTTCTTTTCACTGAACCAACTGATTAGGGAAATTCCACCAAAAATGATGGCAGTTCTTCAGCTCAGTGGATTCAGAGAATGGCCTTCTTGCAGTTACTCAAGTTTGTGTCTTGAGAATTTGCAAGCTCCAGCAGTTCAGCCACAAGAGAAAAGGGGAACCCAGAATCACTGACGCATGTTCTGTAATTCTACTTCCCATTCTCAGTGTCTTGGCTTTGGGTTTTCAGCACATGAATCAGCTTTGTGGAGGGGAATGCCTTGTTTTAACAAAATTTTAACTCTCTATTTCCCAGTGGGTTGTTGCTACTGTAGCAGATATACTTTGAGAGATCAGGAGCAAGGAGGGGCTGCTTTCTGGATACATTCAGGCAGCTCTCCTTGGGCTCACAATTTCACCATGACCAATGCGGTAGAAGAAGTTGGGGGTTTTTTAGCTTCCAGACCTCCCTGTGCAATATGCATTGTGCCTCCTTGAGATAAGAAGAGTGAGACTACATGTGCATTAACATTCTTCAAGGTGAATGAAAAAAATGGAAGGGGGAGCATCCACAAGATCCGAAGAGTTCTTGGCTATAAAATTAATATAAAATAACTTTTTTAATATCTTGGAGTTGCCATCTGTAAAATGAAAGCAATTTCTCCATGCTTAATCACCTAATAAATAGTGCTCAAATAATGGAAAAACAAGAGCAAAACCATCACCCAAAAGAAATAGTAGAGCAACATGAAGTTGGAGAAGCTATTAAGCTTTTTCTCAGGTGAGAACTGGTCAGAAATTCTTCTGTCAATCCTTTCCTTTGTTTCTTTTACAAAACAGAAAGTGTCTCCAAAGGGGAAATGAAATAGGGGAGTGAAAATATTGCAAACAAAAAGCAGTAGGAGAGGGAACTGAAATACTCTAATATAGTTAAGAAATACTCTGGTATAGTTAAAATCTGTGTGGAAGTGTAGGATTATGTTCTCCTCTGTGGACAGCTAAGAAAAGGACACTGGTTGCCAGCTGAATGTGTGTTTGGATAAGCATGTGCTTGCAAGTGATAGATGTCGGGAGAGCGGAAGTGGGTTTAGTCTTTTCATGTAATTCTCATTTTGTGGGTCTTGGCTTTCTGCTTTGTGAACTGTTATGAGAGAGGTGCAAGGTGAAAGGTTTATTAGTCAAAAGATTCAGGAAGTAGATTCAAACTGAAAGATTACCAGCAGCCTTGTTCACAGCCATCTCTTTTTTCACTAATTTAAAAACAAAAAAAAAAAAAAGGAAGAAAAAACCCCCATCAACCACAGCTCCTACTTAGTCTTTGCTAGAATGAACTGCAATAGGCAGCTCTATTGTGTTTTGTTTTTTCTTTCAACTGGAGCTCTGATGTTGCTCAGGCCTTTAATTAGGAGGGCTGCTCTTCAGATTCACACTGGGACTAAGATGAGCTTGGGACAGAGGGGTGAATCTTCTCTCATTAATTTCAGTAGCTGACCATAACCAGGCCCGAAGACATTATTTCTAGGATCAGTGCTGCCTTCTCTTTTATCCTTTTTCTATGTTACTTTGTCCTGTTGTGAGGATTCTGACTCAATAGGCAAATAAAAATAACCGGAAACATCAGATGGGGAGTTACTGGTACTGAGCTGAACATTTACAGCTAAGGCTGGGTTTCTCTCACGTTGTCAGGGGCTGAGAACCTGAGGATTTCATGGTTTGTTTTAAGCCTATTACTCTGTGCTGTAAACAACAGGGTTTTATCCCCCAAAATTGCCACCCAGTCCCATCCCTCTTGTCCACCTGCTTGACTTGTGCAGCTGCATATTTGGATTAAGGATGTGATCAACCTGCAGATCTTCTTTAAAATACTTTTATTTACTGTAGGGTGAATTTTTAGCCCTCAGTTCTCAGTTTAAATTGCAAAATGTATGCTTCTCATATTCCCTTGTGAATGGGTAGGAGTTGAGGGTACTCAGCCCTTACGGGAGGCCCTCGGCATTTTGCAGGATTAGACCACAAAGTGCTGTGGTGCTTTGCACAGTGGATATATTTAGAATCACCCTGAGATATTTTGGGCGTAAGATTATTTGGGAAAAACTGGGGGAGTTCCTGCTTTTCTGGTGCAGAAAAAATATTCAAATAATCCTCATAACTTCAGGCTGTGAAGGTTTTGTTTTAGCAGTTCGCCTGTGATGGGCGTATCCTGTGAGGAAAGAAATGGTGTTTATCTAAGATGTGAGGCAGTAAATGACAGGACAAAGGTTAGGTGTGTGTTGAAAAGGCTGGGCATTGATTTCCTAAAGATGTTTTTCCAAGCTGTGGCTATCAGGGAGCAGAGACCTCCCTCTACACAGTTAGACATGTTTTGATCAAAAGTCAGTGAAAAAGATACGTCAGTCTCACTCTTAATCTCTTATGCAGAGATGATAATACTGTCAACTCTCTCATACTTCACTGAAAAAAGGTTATGCTGAAGTCTGGCTCAGTGATTTTGCATGGACTTCACCCCATATTTAAGATAATTGTTGCAATACATTTCTGCCTGAGAATAAATTGATTTCTGAATGGCATAATTATTTCTTCACTGCTTATCAAACTGGTCTCTCCAGGCAGTTTGTTTAAAGATCAGATTCTTTACGCTCATGGGGGCACTGCGGGAAGGTTTGTTGATGGATTGGCAAACAATTAAAAAAACCCCAAATCAGAAAACATTAGGCTTCATGAAACAGATCATGGTAGCTGTTTGTCTGTCAGGTTTAATTAAGCTTCACGTTCTCTCAATTTTTAAGAACGATGCTTGGTCTTAAGTGGTAACTTCAGAGACTTTAATGTACCTTTAGCAGTTCTGTCCTCAGCACTGCTGAGCCAGTCCCTGCTCACTGTAGGAAAAGTGATGCTTCATTCCTCCTAAAAAGCCCCAGTATCCCCTTGCTCAGTCCGTGCATGTTTCCTTTCAGGCTTACTGAGCTGCCTTAGATAAAAACAAAAGCAAGGGAGAAGCAAGAAGCAGATCTGTTGACAGCTATGACAGAGATCAAATTCCAAACCAGGCCATGGGATTCCTGAGAAAGGGCTACTTAAACAGAACTCTCCTTTGATTAATTGGAGATAGGGTGACACCTTGGACGTCAGAACTGTATTTGAGCTTGGAATCAGACGCAGAGGGTCAAAGAGATGAGATGCTTAAGGGCTGAAATGTGATCCCTGCTGCTTCCCTCGCTCCCTCCTTTCTCCCCTTTCTGGCAGTGGTACAGATCTGCAGGTCCCGCTCATGTGGCTTTGTTTTATGTTCAGCAGTAGCTGTGTTAACCATCAGTTCAGAACCTTGCAGCAGAATTGGTCCCTTTTCTGCACTGGCTGCTGTTCTCCAGCATTGCTGCCCTAGAAATCAGACTTTTTAATAACATTGCAGCCCTCTTGGTTCAGGCTTTGGAAACTTCCACCCGTTGCCCAACTAGCCTTTGAAAATTTGCTTATTTTGCCTCGAGCATGTTTCTCAACAAGGACAATGTTATTTCAGTGGTTAATCACTTTTCTTTATCTTCTCTGATAGTAGCTTTTCTACTTGTGGGGTTTTGTTTTGGTTTTGTTTTTTTTTTTTAACAAGTGCAGATATTAAAAAGACAACAAAGCAAGGCCTATGAAACTCAAGATTTACTACCTTCAGTGCCTTGTTAATGGATGCTGTGAAGAAATGCAAGGACATAGCCTAGAATATATATAAAATCAGCTTAAAAAGAAAGATTTCCTCCTCAGCAGGCCGATAACTTGTCTGATGAATTTTTTCCTGGGCAGATCTGAGAAATGTTGATAGGGGCACTGTGAGATGATGACAGTCCTTTGGCAGGTGTTTCTCCCCATAGCTTCTGGTTGGGCTCCTTTTTGAGTGCTGTTTTTGTAAATTCAAATTAGTAATATCTAAAACATCCTATAGAATTTCTTATAAACAAACATTTGAAGGCTGACTGTTGGGGGAGAATAAATTATTACATGGTATGTTTTGGAGCAGTGTCCTGGGAGTCTTGGCTATGTTTTTGTTAACAGAAGAACTATAAATACAGTTCTACCCTAAACTTTGTCAAAATGCTGGGAAGTGATTTAGTGAAGTGAATTAGTGCTGCTCCCATAACACAGGGCCATTAAATGGGGGGTGCTTTCAGTACATACCAGTGTCGTTCCTTTTAAAACTTTTCTTCTGATTTGAGGTGATCCTGCATTGAAAACTATCAAAGAGGAAGAACCTCTTTGGAAAAAAGAGGCAAGTGGTGTTTATGTTATGGCCAGAAGGGCTCTCTGTGGTAGTGTTGTCTTTACCAAAGAAATAATTACATGAAAACACATGCTAAGAATAACATGGTTGAGGAATTTGATTTACTATCTGAGCATAGTGACCAAAGTTTGAACCCAACATGCAACTGAGAGACCGTTTAAAACAATTATGTAGTTTAAATAGGGAGACATAAAAGGCAGCAGAAGTGTAACTTTCCTTGTAGTTTACCTGTGGCCAAAGACCTTTTCACCTTCCTGTGTGCTGTAAATGAGGGATCTCCCACAGGCTTCTCCCAGCCACTACCAATCTTTGAAAGCCTGTTCCAGACCCCCCAGGGTTTTATCTGCCAGTTTACAGCCTTCCTTTAAGTAGGGTTTGAATCTGAACAGCAGAAGGATATGGTCCTGCCTCTTGTGTGATGTGAATCTCCCGCTGCTGGTGTTCTCAGATGTGTGACAGATGACCAGGACCTTAGCAGGAGGCTCTGTTTGTGTGTATTGACCGTGAGAAGGGATTATTAACTCCAAAAGCTTGTTTGTTGTTCTGTTAAGATAACTCTAAAAGCTTGTTTGTTCTTACAGTTTTCACTGGTGATGCTGAACAATGTAAAGTTGTCTGGTCCTGGACTTAGCTGGTTTTCTTTTGCTCTTTTTTTCCCTTTCTTTTCCTTCATGGTTTTTAAGACTGGCCTTAGCATAAGCCTTGAGTGGATGCTCTTTTTGTGGCTTTTGGATCATTCTTTGTAAAAATGAGCAGAACTGCAGAGTTACCATGGAAGCCATGCAAATGGGATTTTTGGAGCACAAGTCAAAATGACAGGGAGACAGGACTTTTTAAAAATAAACCCCTCTTTTTAGCTGCTCTTGTTTGTTTATAGACAACACATGTTTTTGTTTACATACATGGTCTCCATAAATAATCCATTTTTGTATGTTCTGTACATTGAGCAATCTATTTTACAGACAATTGAAAAATCTAACGTTCATTACATGGTTTTTTTTGGACTGTTGGGAAGATCTCAAAACTGGAGTGGTTTCATAATCCCTCAGCCTCCCACAAAATTATTTTGCTAAAACTTTGGCTTTCTCTAATGTGTGGTGTTCAGGTTTGGCAGCACAGTGGTGCTTTTGTTGTCCAACTCATGCAACAGTAGATTTAAGTGAGGCAGACCTGCATGCTAGAAAGAACTAATTTAGTTGTCCCTGGAGCCTTTGAGATTTTCATACACTCCTGAGATAGAGTAATTTCACTTCAGTACAGCAAATGAGAATGTTTCAACAGATTCTATTTGTATTCCCTATAGCACAGTGTGAGCCCCAGTCCTGGGGCTGCTGACTGCAGGTGCAGAGCACCAAGGGACCCTCTGCAAGGGTTTTTAGGCAGTGGGGAAAGTGATACTGTGGTCAGCTCAGGCCAAGGGTTGCAGTGAGGTTTCTTCCTTAATCTCTTGTAATGGATCAGTCTGATACAATGGCCTTGTAGTGTTTCATTATTATTTTAATCCTGCTTCTTCTTCTCACTGCCTGTTTTGGCACTGTTGAGCCCAGCTTTTCTTCAGCTGCTCACACTCCCTTCCATGCCTGGTCTGAATGCACGTGCTTTGTTTCAGGCGTTGTATTTGTGGTAAGACACAAGAAAACTGGGAAGGATGGTAGTGCTGGTGGAAGAACATGCTGCCGTTTTCTTCCCTTCATCTTGGAACAGCAATAGACCTTGGGTGGGTGTCTTCCCATATTTAGGTGAGGTGTTGTGGTAATTACACAATTTAGGTGTATCCCAGATGAAAATATCGCATTACCTAATATAGAACAGGTCAGGAAACAATATGATGCTGACATTGCAGTTTTTCCACTTGTGTTTTGACGTTGGTTGTTTCCTTCTAGAAGAGTGTGTGTCCTCGGATAAAGTTGTTTGTGCCACATAAATAACTCTGTTTCAACTTCTTGTGTAGTTCTCTTATCAGAATAGAAGATAGTCCAGATTATTCTTATTTTACTGGAAAAGCCACACCAACTTAGCATCTCTGTACGATACAGTTATAATTAGTAAACCAGCCTGTGAAATGAAAATGCAGAGGGTTTTTTTTTGTGTATGAGAATTGTACACAAACCTGCTCAATCCTTTTCAGGCATACTGTATTCCTGTATTATATTGATTACTGACCAGGTTTTACCTGACATCTCAGAATATGATTCATTGCTATTGATCTGCACAGAAACTTGGCTGGAGGTTGAAAAACAACCGAGCAGCATTGCCTGGGCCCCCACCCCTATGTACTGTCTCAGATTTGACTCTCTAGCACCCAAATCCCGACTTTTTCTTGGGTCTGGCACTCACTGAACAGTGTGGTTTCCTCTTAAATTAGCCTTTTGTACAAATGATGCTTATACAGGATGGAATTGCATCCCAAAAAGCTCCAGCCTTGGTGATTGCTCTTAACTCCAGCTGGTGCTCCTCAGGCACTGAAGGGTCTGTTACAGACACACATGTTCATTATTTCCTGTTTGATTTAATTTTAGATGAACCACAAGTGGGGTATGATTTCAATAAAAAACAATGCCAGAGGGGTGAAGAAGGAGTTGTTGAGATGCACGAGGAAACATCAAGTCCTCAAGATGTAGGAAGAATTAGTTATGGTTCCTCAAAAATAGGCAGTGACTCTGTTCACCTTTCTAATTAATATTAGGTTAATTAGTTAATAATTCTTCTTGATCATGAAACCTTTGAGTGGGTGTTTACTTTTGGTCCCTTGCAGTTGATCTCTTAGGACATAAGTCATGTTTGCATATCTTACAGTAATAACTCTGTGTAGCTGAGTGATAGGCCAGGAATTTGTGATTTGCAGCTGACCCCGTGCGTAGTTGTCGGAATGGTATGTATTTTCTCTTTCCACCTTTATTTCATCTCCTGCAAAACAGTATTAACCTTTAACTCTTTGCACAATAGATTATGGAAGTATTAATCATCCAGTGTTGTTGCACTGGGCTTGTCTTCAGCGCAATAATCACTTGAATGAGCACACTCATGTCGTAGATGGAGATGACATGGATGGAGGGAGGAGTGACTGTGCTGTGAGACATCAGCAGCCATGTGAGGGAACTGGCCGAGCAGAGGCTGCTTCAGCAGGAAGTGGTTGATGAGTTACTGGTGTTACAGGGTGAAGATGAAACCTGAGTTACAGTTTGACCTCACAAATATGATAAAGAAAAGTCTTTACAGGTGGAACTGTAGCATTGCTTGTTTTTACTCCGCAGAACTTCTCTTGTCCCCGTGTTCAAAAAGAGACCTTACCTAAAATGTAACAATGCAGTCAAGCTGTAATTTCAAGGAGGAAAAGCTAATTAAAAAAAAGCCAAAAAACCAGCAATTAATAATGCCTTGTATTGTCCAACTTCTCCTGGTCAATATTGACATATTCATTTGAAATCTGCCACACCAAACATCAAGCCCCATGCTGGGAGTAAAAATATAAAAGCAAAGTGGTCCTTTTCCAGGAGCTCTCTAAACTCTTTCAATAGCTGTAGCCTGTTCTTGGAATCTGTGGTACACAGTTTCCAGGTTGTGCCTGGACAGGGTTACTGTAGTTCTGGCCTTGAAAATCATTTTAGAACAGAAGGAGGAATAAGGATCTTACAACTGGAGTGTGATAAAAGTCTCTTCAAAGCTGAAAGCTTACTTTTTGGGCCTTGGTTTTTATCACCTACTTCTTTTTTGAATTTAATTTTTATTCGAATGTAGTTTATGGGATTTTGTAGTGGAACTAACCTACATGGTATTTCTTTCTCCCCAGAGGAGCCGTGAGTTGCTGGAGGCTGGAAAACTCTTCTGGGGGAGATCACTGTGTTTGCCTGTTCTGAGATGCCTTGCTAGAGGTGCACTGATGGGCAGTGCTGGATGTTAGAGTTCACTGGTAGGAGTTGCTTATATCCCCTCTCTGCCAGAGGGCAATTCTAGCAGTGGATGCTGGGAAAAATGTTCTTCTAAAAAAAGGTATTTAGTTTGGTCAGGGTGTTCTTGTGGACTGAGGGAGGTTGGGTGTCGAGTCTGTGCACGAGGATATTTCTACATAGCTAAGTTATTGCAAGGTAAGCAGCAGTGAGAAAGTACAGTTAATTAGTTCCTCCTGTATGATCTCATTTGTACCCTGTTAAGAACTTTATAAAAGGTAGGAAATGGGACAGAGCAAAGCTTGGACTAGAAGCTCCATGTTTAAACTTAAAAAACCTGGCTTTACAGCTGTGCAGGGCTTGCTTCTGTTCTTTTCATCCCTGTCTGGGTGAGGGAAACCTATACTGCGTGTTTGTTTGCTTTCCTTTTTATCTTATTTTATTTATGTTTATTTGGAACACTAAAAGGTTGCCACAGAATAGTTTAAAAATGAAAAGTGGGATGGTTTGCGGTGAAAATAGTATTACTTGTGCCTCAGAGTTAAATTTCTTGGTTGAATCAAAATTCTCCTGCAGGATAAGAGCAAGAAACAAACAAACAAAAAAATCCTTGGTTAAGTGCTGTGGTTGTACAGGAAGGAGAAAGGAGAATTACAGGGAGGTACTGGCTCATAACTCAAAATTCAGTTTTAACTTGGAGATTCTTCTGCTAGTAAAAGAGTGGCCAAACTTTTGATCCAGATGGAGTCCTGACAGTAATTACTTGTACGTATGGTACAGTCATCGCTGCTGCTCTCACAGCTATTCTTGAAGAGACTTGGGTGGTTTTGTGTTAGATATCCCTTCCTGCTCCCTCTGCTTTCTAGGCATAGCATAACACTATTTTGTGGGAGTATTGATCTCTGCTGGCATTGATACTGCCTGTCTGGTGTATCTCAGAACCCAGTAAAGTTGGGGTTTATTTTTGTACTTCTTTTGGACTTTTTTTCTTTTTCTTAGAAAGAAAAAATTTTTAGCCTCCCCTGTAACTACCCGGAAGATGTTAAAGAATCAAATGAATTAACTGATTTCACGGGAAAAAAACTCAATGTGTTCTCACATCTGTGTAGCTCAGGTTGCTTCTGATGAGGTTCTCTCTGGAAATGCCTCTTCTTCTCACAAGCACCTTTTGGTGAGAGGTGACTGTGCTATGACTGGGTGGCAAAGTCCTGGCCTGGTGCTGGGTGCATTTTATGGGGAGCTGTGTGCCTGGGAGTTAAATACTGCAGAGTTGTATCACCTCTGTCTCTTTGTGAATGTGTCCCCAAGTATTTGTGCCATCTAAAAATTCAAACAGAACATCAGATAACTGTGGTTCCACAGCAGTTATCAATATTCTTGAAGGACTTGGATCAGAGGCCAAAGAACAAACTGGTGATGGAGGTTCAAATATCACTTCTGGGATGCAAGACTGAGTCCAGATGGGACTGAGGACATCAGCTGGATTTTCTGTAGGCAGGGGCTGCCCTGTGGTGAAATAGGGTGGTGACCTCATCGTGACGCCTTTCACCTGCTCATATCTGTTCGAGTTCACCTTTGAAACAAGTCACCAGTCTAAATTCTGTTGTGACAACCAGAGTGCAAACAGGCTTTGTTAATTTGTGTTCCACAGGGATGGCAGGCAGCTCTTTCGTGTCAAAAGTGATTGTTTAACAGCTTCTCTCTTACTTTGTCAAAGTGTGGCACAGCTCGAACGCGGCAAAGTTAATAAGTAGTTGAGCAGCTGAGGAGACCAGAGGAAGTACCTGTGTGACAAGTGTTTTAGATGCCCTCCATGTCCAGTGTTACCAGCAGAGCTTGTCCCATGGAAAGGGTACCAGGATCTTGCTTTGGATTGCGTGGGTGAACATTTGGGCCAGGATCTGCTAATGCTCTGTCTCAAAGGTGGGGATGTAGCAGTGCAAGCCAGGGAAAGTGAAAGAAAAGCAGTAGTTAAGAGAAGAAATACTCTAGAAAAAGGGTTGAGAGCTCTTGCCTTTCCTCTCCCTTCTTTGCCATCAGAGAAGAAATATGAAAGAGTTTATACAACCATTGGGCAAAATAGTTACCTGAAAAGGCATTTTAAAAAACCTGTCACTAATTTTAAATGTATTTAATTTAATGCTGTGCTGAGTAATGTGCTGAAATTGAGCCATTTTGATCAGAAACACAAAATACTAGAATTATACATGGACCTATAAAAAACTGGTTGTGTTCTAGATGTTCAGGTGATGCCAAACTGTGGCAGCCTGTCACTTATGCTTGCCACTGAAATTGATTGCAAAAGTTTCTTTAAATTTCCCTGAACATCCTGCCACATAAAATTTTATGAGGGTATCAAAACTGCTACACTCCATGCAGTTACCCATATTCTGCTTGTTCTCTGCCTTCCAGTAACCTACCCTTCAGCTTGTGGGCTGCAAGGTCTTTTACCATCCTGAACTCAAAACACTATATTTGAACTAATTTTACAGCTGGGGTTAAAATACACAGAACTCTGCATCCATTGCCAGTTTATCTTGATCATCATAAACAGTAAAATGTGTGCAAATGTGTGCCCTCTGACAGCCCTTTATATGTATGAGTGAGGTTTATGCCTGTAAGTGCTGCTGCTGAAGTCAAGCACATCCTTTTTAATAACTCGGGTCCTCGTTGCTTTGGGTTGATTTGCCCAGCATGACCACTGGAATGTTTTATTCTTTAGTTTCTTTACATCGTAGGCTTGCAGTGGATATCAGATTTCTGATATTTGGGTGTTGTGGAGACAGAATTTTCTTCTGTTACCACATATTTAGTCTTTTATTGTTGGATATAAAAATGTGAAACTGGTAATTGCAGTAGCAATTGATCTTATAGTTCGGATTCAAAATAACAGGTATTAAAAATGCTCCTAATCTCTTCCTCATCCTGTTTATCTTTCTTTTGGGAAGATATTTCTAAGTATCAGTATCTGATTTATGCTGTGGAGAGGTTACTTGTTTTAAATCTGTTCACTGAACTGAGTTTATAGAGTTATGTGCCAGCAGAAATTGAAACTCTGGTTTGCTGCTGCTGTGGTATTTGCAGCTAATTGAATTGTGGATACTAAGAAATGAGTAGCTCAGCTTGACTTCTTGGCATTGCAGAATTTTTACCCTGGTTAGTAATTTTGAAGACTTGCTTGCAAACAATGGTTCAATGGGCGCCCTCACAAAATTGTGTGGGTAGTGATGTCAGAAAAATTTACCAGCTGCATGTTACCCAAAAAGCCTAAATCTTCTGCCTCAGAAATGTAAGGAGAATGAGAATGAGAACTGATCTATGGGCTTTGTAAGAATGCCAGTTAGCAGAAACTGAAGGAAATACTCATTTGACTTTTTGCTAACAAAAAACTAATGGTAGAAAATGGAGTGATTTGATGGATTTTTAATAGTTCTGTAAATCTTGACCAGTACATTATATTCCATGAAAGGGGCATTTGAAATGATTTGGCTTGCCATTATGTTCTGTAAATTTGAGTAAGTACACTAGCAGTTAGCTAACACAAATAAAATGGTTCATACAAGAGTCTGGGCTAGTAAAAGTATTGCCAGATGAAAAACAGAAGAAAAAGGAAAAATTGCAGGTAAATATATTTAACAGCACTAGGAGCTATTATCTTCAAACTTCGTTAACTGCTTTCCTTTTCCCCGTATTTAGAAGTATCTTACCTCAAAGGTAATTTGTTTCATGTTCATCTAACATTAATGGTATTAATTTTTAATTAATCTAACAGTAGCATTGTCCATCTGTCAGTGCAAACCTAATCTGTTAAACAGATAAAATCAACATGTCTACAGGTTCATTGTAGGTCGGCAGGCAACAGCTGCGTGTGTGCGTTCAGGTTCTCTGTTAAATAATGCAAAGACTTCATACAAATACACAACTGCAGAGACTTTTGAAACCCAATGTGCTAATACAGAACAACTGATAAAATGTCCTAGCTTGTGGTTCTAGTGTGCTAAAGCTGGTGATCTTCTCGGCCAAAAGCTGAAGTTATTCTCCCCAAATACCCATTTTTTTGGTAGAGTGGAGCCCTTGGGAGATGCTGATGAACACTACAGAATGCTCGATGTTTCTCAAATTTGGCCTCTCTTTTGACATCTTTATTTGGAAATCTCATCTCCTCCATGTGCACCACCCCCAAGTTTGGACCACAAAAGGCATTTTGAATGGAAACAATTGCTGGATGTGCTTTGCTTTTGCACTCTTTAAATTTGGCTGGGTGGCTGTGAACAGAGCAGCATGTATGTGTGCCTGTGGGAACGCTGAGCAGCTTATGGAAACGTTACTTGTGCTACTGGGGGCTGAGAACTGCTCTCTGTTAAAAGAGACAAGTAAGACAAGTGTTTCAAAACTGTTTCAGCTTCCTGTTTGGATGCTAGAATGTGCTTTTGAACAACAGTTTAAATTTAACACTGTGGTTTTGGTTTGGACAGAGATAAGCATCAGCAGCAGGAGCAGAGCAGCTCCCTTGGCTACGCTTGAAACAGTGTCTAAATGGCCTTTATGAAATACCAGATAATGCATCTGCTTTGTACACAGGTACCTGACTGCTGGGAGCCAGAGAGCAGTGCTGTCTCTAAAAAGTGGGCAGGTGTGGGCTTAGATTCCTCTGGATTTTTTAGTTTTTGCAATAAGCTGCTCCAATAGCAGTTTTAAGCAGGCTCTTACAACCGCACTGCTCCAGGTTTGAACTGTATTGAGTAACCCAACAATACTTCAATACTCATCCTTTATCGCTTGAGTAGCGCAGGTCCTGTGTTTTCAGCTGTTGTTGGGTTTAGAAAGGACAAAACACTGAAACTGGTCACTGCTGCTTAAAATTCTTTCCCAGCCAGGCCTGACCATGGAGGAAAACAACTGCTTTTCCACGTTTTGTATGAAGGTTTATGGTTGGACTCTATGATTTTAGAGATCTTTTCCAACCTAAATGATTCTAGGATGCTGTACTCTGATTTCAGCTTTAGCTTGCTTTTCATCATCTACGTAAGCAAAGCTGTGCAAAGGAGCACGCTGCCAGTGCTGAATCAAGTTTTAGGAAAGAAGATGTGTGTTTTGAGGTACTTCTGAGCTGCTGGAAAAAGCCATTGGTGCACTGACAAAGGCTGAGAAGTTGTCTCTGTGTAAGAGCTGGCTGGAGCTCCTCAGGCCTCCTGTCCTGTCCTTCCCGCCCCCACACCATCCTTTTGCTTGGGTGGTCCAGCTGTTTACAGGCAGCCTGGTGGGAGAGGTCAAGAAATTCATCGGTGCTGGAAAAAAAGGAGAGGGGATTATTTTTGGCTTGGATCAGTTCTCTGATCCCCTTTACCTTACAGGCCTGCAAATGGTTGAAGTAGCCCAGCTGAGGGGGCAGTGGTAAAGCAGAAATGGATTAGATCACAGCTCTGCCCAAGAGAAGCAGTCCATTTTTAGTTTAAATAAAGAACTTCGAGGTTGGCTTCTTGGCCAGAGGTTTATTTTATGTTGTGCTGGCTCACATAAGCTATAGAAAGGGACCTTACCACATTCATTTTCCAAGCACCAAATTCTCTTTAAAAATAAACCTGATTTGATAGCCCAGTGAATCTCAGTGCTAAGCTTTTTGGCAGGGGTGGGGGCTTTGGTTACCTCGTGTTCATCCAGTTCTGGCTGCATTAGGACAAATTCAGCTGTATGAACTTCATTATAGGTGCATGTTCTTGCCACGCTGTTCCTGTAAAGATTATAGATTAACTAGAGTTCTTTGATAACTACAGTTGATTATTGGGAATTTTTAGAACTAAAGCTTTGCTTGAATTCTCCCCTTAAAAAAAAAAGGAATAGAGTTTAACCAAGGATGACTGGAAACTGAAAGGGGGTTTCTGCTCCTTGCTCTGTCACTTCTCCATTGGTATCCAAATAGCAATGAAAGATGTGGAACTGGCAAACCACCTACCAGTCTGCTCCAGAAAGACAGGACTCTTCAATTGCATGCTGAAACGCCAGGTACATTAAAATGCACCTCTCCTCCCAGCTGCTGGGAAAGGTGTGGTGCAATCTGTGTGCGCGTGAGAAGGATTGGTTTGGTTTTTTTTCTTTTTTTTTTCCCCTTCATCAGGTAATATATTAAATTTTGAAGGCAACACTGCAATTAGAGAAGATTAACTTGTTGATGTCAGATCTGCTTTCAGGGTTGCTGTTCTGTCAAGCCTTGAGTTATGAAAGTAAAATGTAAAGGTGGGTCCATGACCTCGTATCCCAGGGAACATCTCCCTGAGCTCATGTCAGGCTAAGGATTTTTCTCTGGGTTAGAGAGCAGAAAGTTTTGGTTTTTAAATCTGAATTTTTCTTAACAAGGTTGTTGCCGGACACTGCTAACCAGCTCTATTTCTTTGCAAAAGAGAAATGTACTTGCAGTTTCTGGAGTGGTGATAACTGTTATGGAACTAACTCCATCCAGAGGAGTTGCTTCCCACCGCTCACTGGAAACTAATTGCTAATTGTTGCAAACTCCAGTGAGAGTACCTACACAGAGATCAGCAAACTTTCACTGATATGCAGGTCTGACACAACTAATACCATATTTGAGTTCACTGACTTGCTAACATGGATGCTGCATTGCCTTTCCAAGCCCAGTGCCATGTACCACACAAGGGTTTTTACCATAAATAGGTAAATGATTGGCCAGTAAAAGCATGTTGAGAAGGGAGATTTTTTTTGTTGTTGCCTTTCCCCAAATGGCTGTTCTGCAGAGATTTACAGAGTTTAGGCCCCAAATATTCTTCATCAGCCAATATAAATAGCTGCAGTCATGTGGAAAGGGAATGTGTGGTGGATCTCTCCGTGGCTGAGTGTCTGCAATGAGGCAATATTATAAAGTTTATTCCACAGAGAGGTGCTTTTATTTATTTTTTGAAGTGCTCTGCTGAGGTGAAATGGTTTGCCTGGTGGCAGCAGACCTGTGGTCGTAAGAGACCTTGCAGGGGAACATCCAGAAAAAGACAGCTCAATTTATCTGGCTCTCTCACCATCTTTCACTGAGCTGAGAAATTGGCATCTGTATTATTTGCTTTCAGTGCCAGCACCGGCTGCCAGGAACTGCTGCCTCGCCTGGATAGGGCTCTCTGATGAGTGGAAAACCAAAGGAGCACAGAAGAGTTGTTAATTACTGCAGATAGACAAATCGATTCTGAAGGGCCACCCATGGGCCTAAGCACACCAGTAAAATGTGCTTGGGCAGTGAGTACTTTTCTGTGTCTTTGACTTGCTCTAGGTACACAAACAAACCTTTTGGGTTTTTTTGACACAGTAGTGCATATGACTGATTGTGCCACCCATCTATGAGAATGGCCAGAAAGAGGATTAAGGGAGCTCCAGGCCTGTCAGCCTGACCTCGGTGCTGGGGAAGCTCATGGAGCAGCCCATCCTGAGCGCCATCACACAGCACGTACAGGACAGCAGGTGAATGAAGCTAAACCCAGTTGGGGCCGGTCACTAGTGGTGTTCTCCAGGGCTCAGTAGTGGGGCCAGGTCTCTTTAATATTTTTATTCATCATCTGGATGAGGAAAATAAAGTACACCCCTCAGTAAGCTGGACAGGTGGTGGTCAACCTCCCAGTTAAGAAGTGATAGGACAGGAGGAAATGGCCTCAAGTTGTGCCAGGGGAGGTTTGGATTGGAAATTAGGAAAGATTTTTTTGACTGGAAGAGTTGTCAAGCACTGGAACAGACTGCCCAGGGAAGTGGCAGAGCCATCGTTCCTGAAGGGATTCAAAAGATGTTTAGATGTGGCACTTAAGGACATGGCTTGGTGGTGGCATTGGCAGTGCTGGCTTAATGGGTTACTCAATGATCTTGGAAGTCTTTTTCAACCTAATTCTATTTCCTGATTCTATGATTCTGTCTTCTGGGAACTCTGGGAACCTTTCCCTAGAAATATGAGCAAAAAATTTGTTTTCTGTATTCCAGTGTGTGTGCTGGACTATAGATGTATTCACAGTCTTTTCAGCACTGTCTGAAGTTTCAGTTTTTGAGAGAGCGAGAGCGGCAAAGAGAACGGACTTGATGTGAATGCTGCAATGTGGTGTGGCATTCTGACATTCTCATAAAATGGATTTTGATAAAAGTCCAGGCTGATGAAGGTCACAACCTGCGTAATAGATCTCCCAGCAAACTCCTGCACTGGGACTGTTCAACTCCTCAGTCAGCTACGTTCAAAATACTGCATTGCTCTCAGTCCAGTCCCCTCCTGCTGCTCTGCTCGCTCCATGTCACACACCACTAACCAGTTTGGGGCAGATGGAGATGAATTTGGCCATTGCACTGTGTGCCCGTGTCTAGGGAAGATTCTTGAACTGGCACAAAGATGGCACATAAACAAGTTACTGGTACTTCTGTTTTGGTGTGTGGGTTATGTTTGACTCCAGCAAATGTTGATGTGAATAATCTGCAAAGCACCAAGCAAGGAGTAGGGAAGATTGACGGGCGTGAACAGAAATGCACAGTGTTCCCTACAGTTGCCAAAGACGTAATTTGCTCAAGTTTATCAGGAAATTTGGGGATTGTAACTTTTGTTGGTCATTAAAAGAAAGTGTTAGTGTTTTAGAAGTAGGCATGTTTTTCATCAAATGCAATGGTAAAGTACATTTGCTGTGGGAGAAGAAAATACTTCATGATAGTTGGGAGCATACTGAATCGAGTCCTTTGAAGTGCAACAAATTGTTATGACGTGTCATTAAAAAATTAGATTTATTTAATAGTTTATTTTCACATAACTCTCCAGTGGGGATTTTTGTAAATTATACTTTGTATGCTTCTGGTTCAAAAGAATGTCCATATTTATACCATTTCCACTAGCTTTTGTCCAGTTCTGAACATTGACTCTGGATGAAGTATACTAGAAATAAATTTGGGAAGAATTATCCACTGTTTCCCACACTACTGGGGTGTGTGGCCTTTATTATGACGTGCTTTACCAGTACAGGAGTTGGGTGGAGGCTATAACCATTTTACTGTTTGGTGTGGAACTTGAACGTCTAGTAATTTCTAACAATATTTGACTAAGAGTAATCTTTGCTTTTATGATTGCAAGGATGCAAATCGTGAAGAAGATCCTCTCTTCTTTCAGAATCCTTTGTGTACAAATATTTGTGCATATATATATATGTGGGTATATATATGCATGGGTACTTGGCCTGTGTAAATAGGAGAGAGAATTGCTTGCTGAGGTCTAATCTTATGTTCTTGGTGTAAATATTCTTGTATGCTCTATTCCTTCATTGTTTTTCTAACAGCTGCCATCCTCTGAAAAGAGAGCACTGGAGCATGAAGGGAGATGGGAGGAGGGGGGATCTCCCATGCTGAGTGCAAATGTACCATAATTGTTTATGTTCATTTTTGGTTCGGTTGTGAACACAAATCTTGTAACTCTTCACATCTGCTTTGGGCATTTTCATCCAAGGATGTGACAAAACTTTAATGAATAGCTCCTTTTACAGTCAAGTTTTAATAGCCTGGTTTAATTGAGGGGAAACTGATACTCTGGAAGATAAGCACTGAAAGCGACGGGCTGGTTGGGTGACTCCAGTGTTGGATGACTGGGTTAAGATACTTAAGAGTTGTTTTCAGAGGAGCCACTGTGACGGGGATTTCAGGAGTCTGTATCCTCGATGGCTGGGTCATGTTGGCTGAAATGAGCATGAATGTCTAGTCACCAAGAAGTGGTGGGAAATTCCAAAAATGTTTGACTGCAAGAAACTTGGTCGTATCTCAAGTATTTGATAGATCAGAGTGGAACATGGCCCTATTCATTAAGTACAAATGAGTCTTTCAATTTCTTTTTGACTCTTTGGTCTTTGTTTTATAAGATTGAATGAACAAGGTACTCAATTCAACTTGCTGTTACCATGAGGTAGCTTCCTCATTTCTTCTCTACTTCCCTTTTATCCCTCTTTTCTTCTTTTACAGGCTGAAGGTAGATTTTTCTGGCCAGAGTTAATTTAGGAGTTGTGATGAGGTTTTGGTTAATTGCAGGCCTTAGAAATCTGATGTCCTGAAAAGTCTCACCTGTCATGTTTGTTGCTCACTTGATTGTTCTTTGTCCATGCCTTGCGGTTCCTACTGGGATTTTTGACACGTAGAATTTGGACTCGTTTATCTTTTGCACAGAAAAGTTAGTAAACATTTTGCTAGAGGCTGACAGCAAGGACAACAGCACAAATAATCTCCAATCAACAACTTTTACCGCAAGTTGGGCAGGAAGCAACACCCATGCTGTGCATTTACCGCCTGGCCCTCAGACCAGGCGCGTGGCCATTTCCAATCACACAGCAATCGATTTTTGTTAGAGGCAGCAGCTGTGCTTGAGTGGGAGCCCTGAGATGCATCTCTGCCTCCTGGTCTGGGTCTCTCTGCCTTTGTTTGCTCACCAGCAGTGCTGACCTTCAGATCATTTCTCTCATCTTGGCGCTGACCTCTTGAGACAGCAGCGATTCATAACACAAGCATCCCAAGAATGTAGAGCTAGGTGTAAAAGTGTATCAGCCATGTCTCAGGCCTGAATCTTTGCTGGGAGAATTGGTCATTTCTTAGGGGATCAGTGGGATTTGACAGCTCACCTGCCCATCTCTGCTCCATGCACACTGCAGTGCCTTTTTTCATAGGTGAAGTGGAGAAGACTCCTTCTTGGTGAGTCTTCTCTTCAGATAAGACTAAATATTTAATTTATCTTTGCTCTGGTGCTCCTCTCTGCAGGTACTTCGTACTTTTAGAAACAGAAGCAAACACACTGTGTTAGCTACAGCAGATAAAGCAACTGTGTAAATATACGGTGACCACACTTTGGAGCCCCTTTGTTGGAACAGCCACTTTGAGTGATTCCAGTGTTCCTATGATACCAGCCTTGGTGCAGGACTTGGTGCACTCTGCTTTCCAGTTCTGCATATGGGCTCACCTTTTTCATTCTGGCTCAGCTGGAGGAGAAAATGTCTTTGCCCTCTGATTTTTTTTTTTCCTGCTTTCTCAGATAAAAAGATTTCTTTGGGATAACCTTATCAGTGACTGATATTTGTAGATCAGAATTGTAGGGAAGTGCCCATCTTTTGTTGTGTTCACTACTGAACCTGCTAATTCTGATGTGTGGGGATGGTCAGCTGGTTCCTTACTTCAGCTGTAGGCTCACATGCCGGTGCTTCCCAATTTAGTAGTTTTGCTTTCCAGACTTGCCTTTTTGGTACAGCAGTAAAGGTCTGGCAGAGACAGGAGTCCTGGGTGTAGGCTCTGCTGTGAGGATTTGCATGAATGCAAGAAACCTTTTACTGGTATTTCCTTTTCCTTGAATTAAAATCAACGTTCATGACATCAAGTAGCTTTCTTAAGTTATTAATCAGGGCGTGACCACAGGATTCCTGCAGCCTTCCCTGGTACCCTCCTGATGCTGTGCCTCCGTCCAGGTCAGCCAGCCTCTGGCATAAATGGCAGCAGATTGATGCATCCCTCGCCTTGCCCTGCCCTGAGTCGAGAGGGAGACACTAAGAGAGAGCCCTGGTTTGGCTGTGTGTGAAGCAGAGTACCACCTTTATTGCCTGCTAGCTCCTGGGACCAAGCCACAGTGGGCTTCACCACAGGCTCCAGCACTCAGGGAAGCTGCTGGGACAGCGGAGACTTCTTGATGTTGGAGCTCCTCAGAGTAGCTGGTCTTGCGTGGTGCTTTCGGCAGCCTGGTGCCCTTTCATCTCCTCCACAAGGAATGTGGAAGTGCACCACAGTCACACACATGATAATGTGTGGGTTACCCTTGTTTGCAAGAACTGCAAATTTTTTGTTGTTCTTTCTCATATAAATACTAGCAGATGTAAGCAGCGGTCTCCATGAAAGAGTGGCATGAGGAAGGGAGCCTTTGCATTTAAAACCCATCTAAATATATAAATTCAAATAAACATTTTAACAAGAGGCAGGCCATAAGCAGTCTTGGGAGAGTGCTGTCCTTTAAAGACCGAGCTTTTTTATTTTCCCCATTTTGTTCTCTGACAGATGCCAAAGACACAAAAGGAGAATTTAGGTGGTGGCTTGTGCAGCTGGTGTATATGACTGCTTCTCACACAGGTTGTTTTTCATTTCCTCAGTGCCAGCCCTTTGGGGAAAACATTGTTCTGTCGCTTTCATTTTAGTTTAATGTTCTTTAGAGTTTAATGGTCTTGAAATAGGGAGCAAAAAAGAGTGGAGTCCAGTCTCAGTTGCTGAACTTTTTGTGGAACAGTCATTACGAAGGATGTGATTCAGTTACCTGTGGATAAGAGTGAGGGACCATTTATATACTTAAAGATATCTAGGGCATATACAGGCTGACAGATGCAGCAACCTCTAGCAGACCTGAGCCTTCTGCAAAGGCCACTGGTATCCTCTTGTGTGCCAAATGGCACTGGACATCTGGGCTCTTGAGGACAAAATATTTTGGGAAGAGCTCTTGGGGCATCTTGGGGACCTGTGAGCAAGCCATTTTTTTAACCTTCTTAATGATTTGCTCTATAAGGAGATGATTTTTTTCATGCTTAGTTTTCCTCAGAAAAGAGTAGGGATGATACCATAACACATTAGAGTTGCTACCAGGATCATTTATGTGGATCAGAAGCAAAACAGGCCTTTTCAGTTTCTTCTAGATTTATATACTCTTTGTCCTTCCAGGGAGGGGAAATTAGGTTTGATTTGATTGTTTAAAGTGGTTGGCAGGATTTGCACCTCGTTGCAAATCATAAAATAAATTCCCTTGTGGTTATGTTGCTGCTTCTTACTTAAATGGTCTCGGCTGCCATTTAACCAATAAATTCCAGTAACAGCTGACATATTTGAGATAGAGGAGAAAAAAAAGCCCTTAACATTGAGGGCTCCAACAGAGACTTTTACATTGCCTTTTCATTTTGAGTATATCATCTTGATGCAATTGGAGATCATCCAGACTAGCATTAACCCTTTGGGGAGAAGGAAAGGTGACGCAATTACCTGTGTCCTTTTCCTACATTTTCATCACATCGCCAATCTGTAAAATGTCCTTTACCTATGGTTTTGTCTGTGTAACAGACATGATAAAAGAGCTCTGGCTGGGTGTTGCTTCACAGTTTGGTGTTTTGGTATTTCATGCAGTAAATTCAACCTACTGAAACTAATAACTTCTGGGAGGATTCACTGAGAACTACTTAACCTTCTTTGTGTTTTAAATTGTTGTCTAGAAACATAGTTTGTGCTATGCCTCAAGTACTATGACCAGCTTTACAAAAAGATAGTAACATCAGTTTCTGCTCCATTTGTTGTGTCCTGTCCTTCTGGAATCTGGGGAGCTGGGGGGGAGGAACAGATGGGGAGACCATCTCTTCTGCAGAAGCGTGGGTGAAGGAACGCTTGCCTCTGTGAGCGGCCACATTTCTTGGCCACTTCCTGAACAGGAGCTGCCAGTCCCCGTCATACCTCCAGTGAGCAGCCAGAGCCCTGAGTAAACACACCAGCTCCCTGTGTGCAAAGGTATGCAAGAAGGGGAGACCTGAGCTGAGCTGAATCAAACATCAGACCCTCCCCAGCCATGCATTGCTTCCCTCATTCCAGTCTCCTCTTCCAGGAAACCAAGGCTGCCTCTGTTTATCCGCACCCTCATCACACAGTCAGAAAGCCCTGGGCTTCAGTTTCCACTTCAAAGGCGGTGTTGGCTGCTGTGTTGGAGATGGAGCCTGATAATTTTGGTTATGAGTGGCTGGTATGTTCCTCTGGCTGGAATTACCGCTGGCGGAGGCGCTCCGCAGGCAGCCTTGCCGAGTGAGGTCATCGGTGTGCAGCGAGGGCAGAGGGCTGGAAAAAAAGGTTCCCTTGCAGTGCTCTGCCCTTGTGGTGAGACCACCTCTAAGAGATCCCGTGCCAGTCATTTCTGCGTTTCTCCACAGATGCTCTTTAAAAAGGTGCCAGCTGCTGCCAACTGTGATGGTGGTTTTTGGGCTGTGTCTACTAATAATTGAAATCAGGGAAACCTGTGGGATTTGGTTCTATAAGGAGAGAAAAGACGAAATGTGTATGTTGCATTACACTACCTGCCACCATAAAGCCAATAGTTTGTGTCTATCTTTCAGGAGAAAGCATTTGGCCCAGTCTAACTGGTACGTGCAACCATATTTTTAGATCTACAGTGAGGTAGCACTGGAAGAAACTGACAGCTTGGGATTTAGGTTTTGGGTGTTGTGTGCAGTGGCTTGTGCAATAGTACAGCTACTCAGAGGATCTCTTGAAGTGTAACTGTGCTTGCTCATTCAGTGGTTAGAGTACAGGAAGTTTGTGTCGGTGTGTGTGGTGGTTTTTTTTTTAAAGGTTTTGGTAAAGTAATAGATAGGTCATAGGAAATGACGTGGCTTCTAGCTAATCCCTGGATTTATCCTCTGCTTTCTTCTAAAATGCAGCATTTACTTTAAAAAGCTGTTATGCAGCTATATAAACCAAAGTGCAAACGTATGTCCTATATTTTGGAATCAAACCCACCCTGTCTTATTTTGAACCTTTGAGAAAAGTGATGTAGAGTTTTAATTACACTTTCCAGCCATGTAAATTGCAGAGTTAATTGTATGCATCAGCATTGTCTGACCTAGTTCTGCTACCGTGCCTTTCATCTATGGATCTCTGAGCACCTCGCAAAGAAAATTCTTTCATATTAGGAGATGGGGAACCTGGGACACAGAGAAACAAAGCAAATATCCAGTCTGACAGTGACTGAACACCAAGGGGAAGCAAGGGTTTCGGTTTCTGAATCACTGTGGACTACCTTACCTTTGTAGAAGTGTCCACCATAGCTGATTACTTGCCTACTCTTGCTATTCCCTCTGTGTAACTGCATACCCATCCTTTTCTAGATTTGTCTTGCATTTCTTGTCCTAACTGAATGGATGTTTTATGTAATTTCCTTCTAAGCCTTTCAGATTTTGTTATAATTTTGTTCTGGAGATTGCTGTTGCATGAAAGTTAGGTTTATGTTTTCTGTTGGGTTTTATATTTCCTTTGATGCCTGTGACACCTCCCATTTTCTCTAGCGCTGGCAGTAGGATAGTAGGGAAACAGAGAGTCATGTTGCATTTCAGTTTTGGCCTCTTTTTTTCCAAAATTGATTGGTGAAATAGTGATTTTGCTGACATACAGATCTGTGATGTAGGTAAATAATTCCACATATGGTTAGCTGAGGCTTTGCTTGTCTAAGTGGAGGGTGGTTTTTACTGTTTTGCAATGTGTAAGCTAATCTTTTCTCTGAAATTGAAATCAAAAGGTAGCTTTCTGATAGGGATCAGTGGCAGTTGCACATTGCTCTGAAATATATCTCTTTTAGCCCTGATGAAAGATGTTTGCTTATCTGCTTCCAGAATCAGATGTTTCTGTTTATCTACAGAGCTGGAGTATCAACAATACAGACTCCCACTACTACACATCCCATCCCGTGCTCACTGGGGACAGCCTGTGAGGTCAGAGGTGCTTCAACACTCCTGACCCAATTTTTCCTTTGGCCTTCATTCTGACTTTGCTCATGTCAGCCCATGCCGAGTGTGGTCGTGCTAGGCAGTGCTTTTTACCAGGCTCTTTCCTACAGAAGCAAATAGAAAGCAAAGCTTTCTGTGTTCCAAGATTTTAGAATAAAGAAATTAAGTGGGGTAGACAACGAGGTTGTGAGGCTGAATGACGTTGATTTCCTTCTGTTCATTGACAACCAGCTGTCACTTTGCAAAGCCCCAGTGCTGTGTTCATAACAAGAGCTTTCAGATCAAGAGCTGGAGTGAGAATGCTGTCCCTTGGCCTAGGGGACACGTTCCTCCTGTGTTGATCCACTGATGTAATTCACAGTGATACATCCTTCATGCTCTCGCTGTGGGAAGCACCCACAGTCAGTATTGATAGGTATGTTGGTGCTTGGGATGTGCGTCTTCTGTGGTCCCAGGGTGTTGCCTGTGCTTCATCAAAAGCCGACACCAGAACAATTTATGGGCTGATTGCTGTTAAGTTAAATGAACTATTAGCATTGTTTCAACTAATTTGCATTTAAAACTGGTCAAAACAAGGGGTACTGCTTGCTGGCATAAGTAGCCTACAGGGATATTGGCAGTACTGGTGTGCGGGGGGTTGTGTGTGAGCTGGCTGCCCTGTGTTCAGGATAGTGCTGCTATCTGCACTTTACCACCACGGCTGTGCTGTGACAGCATCCCAGGAGCCTTTGGGATTTACTGGGAAATGTTCTCTTTGCTGGTAGGGAGACAATGTTAGCTGAGAAACTTAAGGTTGATTTTGCCTGCAAGGCTGTGGAAGTTGCAGGCTGGATGGTTGCTTTGTAAAACTGGCACATAGTGTAAGCTTGTACCATACCACGTTGTGAGTGGGGCTGTCCTTGCTTTTGCCAAGTTAATTTAGGCAGTTTAAGAAAATAAACTAAGCTCAGCTGTTGCGTGCTACTTTGCGATAAGGCATCTTATGTGTGAGATGATTTTAGTTTGACAGATTCTTCAAGTTTGGGGCTGTGCCTTTTTTGCTTCTCTACAGAAAATGAAGTGAAACAGCTAGTTCTCTGTGGCAGCAAATGCGTTTGGGTCATTCATTTTTTTTGTCTTTGACATACTTGGTTTCCTTTGGACAAGAATAGAAGTAACTATTTGAAGGCAAAAGGCAGATTCTGAGATACTTCAAAATGAGCTAAGCAAGAAATTCTGCAGGTAGACAGCGATACATTACCAGGCCTAAGGCACAGCCTAAAGGAAGATGTATGAAACCTAGAAACCCTCAAGAGCCTTAAAGGTCAAAGCAGCCTGTTAAAATCAGCAGAACAGATTGCTGCCAGAAGTGCAGTAACGTGCTGGTCGACTTAGCAGCTGATGAGCTCCTCTCCCTTATCGTGCAATTAAAACAGTTCTGATTTTTCAGTTTCGATTGTTTGGAAGGTCTGCCTCCCTCCCTGGGATGAGTTCAGCTGCAGATGTTGGTGAGATTACAGAAGCACTCTCAGTGCATTCACTGCCGGGGCGCTTGCTGGAGTCACCCTTGCTGAGCCCCGGTCAGGGAGCGCAGCTTGGAGCACGCGGGGTCAGCCTTTATCTTCCCTGCACGGCTGGCCAAAGACCAGGCTTTTAACACCAAACCTGCAGTCGGAGGCTTGCTCTCTGCGGATTTTTCTCCGCTTTCTCAGGGAATAAGGAGCAGAAAGTCCAGTTGCTGACGTCTTTCAGCTTCTGCTGAAGCAATTAGGGAGTGCTCGAGGCAGGGTTCAGCTCTCCCCTCGCCGGGCTTGGAAGGCCGTGTGAGGGAGGAAGCTCTGGGGTTGAAAGTGGTTTCATAATCTTCGGTGGGAAGGCAGAGCACGTCACTGCGGAGAAACGGCTTCGAAAGTCGCGCATCACAGCGCTGATACAGACCTGTAAATACAAGTCTCCCTCCACTCTTGGGCTGCTTTGTTGGCCGAGGAGCTGATATTGCTGGAATGTGGAGACTTGGTGGGTGTGTGAAACATATGGGATTTCTCCCTGGAGGGGGACTTGCCTGTGGGGCTGAGCGGTGGCCGGAGTCTTGGCTGTTGCTGAGGCTGTGCTGTGACAGCTCTCTCCTCTTCAGGAGGCTCTCTCTGGGCAGTGGTACCTGTTCCATGGCACCTGAGCTTGCTGAGAAAGTCAAAAGCTGAATGAACAGAGTCAGCTGCTGTTAACACCCCAAACGCAGAGGGTCTCTTGTCCCCAGCCAGAGTGTCAACCACATAGGCATCATCTGTTGTCCAGGCTTGGTCTGATACTCAGTGGATAATGAAAAAACTCATCTTGCCTTCAGGAGGAGATGGATTGCAGCCATGTATAGAAATTATCTGACTTCTTTTTTTATCCCCCTCAACATAAGAATTGGGAAAAAGTCGTTCTTTTTGGTTATGTATTGTTATGTATTTGGTTATGTTATATGGTCTTTTTTTGGTTATCTGTTCCTTACCTAAGCTTTTTGCTTTGTAGTTTGGAGTCTCCAACATATATGTGTTGTCAGAGCTTACAGTCCAAAAATTAACATTATGCTGCCTGCTGTCATTGCTTTTGTGACAGCACAAAAAGCTGAGGAATAACATGAATGAAAGTTAGTGAATCAAAGTAGTAAAGACAAGATACTACTCCTAAGAATGATTTGTGTCAATTGTAAAAAAATTAATTTTTCCCTCAGGCTGGAAAGGAGAAATAGATGTCAGAATTCAGGAAAAAAAAGCTTTTATTTAACAAAAATAAAGCTACTGTTTAAGTGTTAGTTTTAAATGGGAAGCAAAGCATGAAACCACAGGCAATTTGTGTGTGCGCAGTGTTGCAAAAGACACAAAAGAGACTGCCAAGCACAGCAAACCCGAGCTTGAGAGGCGACTGTTCAGAAAGGGTGTCCTGAAATGCACAGCAAAATCTGAAAAGAATGCCGTGCTTTTCTCCTTGTTCTTTTCAGGCATGCGGAGAGTGGATGTTAAACTCCCCCTGTGTGTAGTTAAGGTCGCTATCTCTAACTCACACCGTTCTGGTTAGAAGCGGAAGCGTTTGCTGGAACACATTCAGAGAGCCCAGATCCTGACTGGGTGTTGCTGAAATTTCCATGCTGATTTTTACATAGTTGCTCCTCTGCACAAATTAGGTTCTGTTGTTACTTGTCCTTTGACATTGTAGACATCAAGCTTCAAAGGCTTTCTTGACTGCCAGATAAAATATTGGCATCCTCTAATTTCTAATAGTTGCTAAAATGAAAGAGTGTTACAGGTTCCAAGCTGGAAGGAGTAAGTCTTGATCATGTTGGAATACAACTGGAATGAGGAATCTCATTTGCTCTTTGCGAATAAGTTACAAAGAATTTGAGTGGAGCAGGAAAGATGACTTGTCTGTTTTCAGTATTGAAATAATTGGCTTGTAATTGAAAAAGGAGCCTGATTCTGCAGACATATAGTTTGTTATTTAGCATTATAGAAACACAGTGTTTTCGCAGAAGGGGATTAAAACATCGAGAAAGGAACCATTTTCAATTCCGCTCCTTCTCACCATATGGTGGTTTTACTCTTAGGTTTCTGTGAATATGAGTTATGCACAAATTATGAAGTGCAGCGCTGTAGAATGAGAGCACAAAAGACCTGCCATTACGTTTGCCAGATCAGTGCTTTCAGTTTTTCAGTCTTCTTGCCCTATTCAGAAATTTAAGGCTTATATTTGAACAGTGTCTGTAGAAAGTTGTCCTAGATTTCCTTCTTCCTGTAGTAGAGATACTGTTGCATGTTATTGATGAACTCTTGCCAACATCTGAGAAGATGTAATTTCTGATCAGTCTCACTGGGTTTGCAAATTTACTGTTCTGTTTGCTAGAGATTTTGGTAGAAAAGAAATGAACAATATGGCAATGTTTTTATTTGATGGGGGGGGTTTGTGCTTTTTTTTCAGCCTCTGCTTTTGCCCTTTCTGATGAGTGGTGGTAAACTCATCTCTAAGTATTGTTTCAGATAAACAGTAGTGAAAGAAGAGACTTGTAAAAACCAACAAGTTCACTTAGTAAGGTTTCATATTCTGAGAACTGTGGAGCTTTGGTGAGAGCAGCAGTGACTGTGTCCCCTCAGCTGTGATTGCCATTAGCTTTGGGTCCCTGGTGCATTATACAGCACTAATTAATACTAAAAAGCAAACAAAACAAAAAACGCTGTGCAAAAAACCTTCTAAGAAAAACCTGTAGTATTTCCATAGGGTATTTCTAAGAGTTTGTAAAATACAGACTTTAGCATGGAGTTAGTTTTGTCTCAGGCGCTCCAGTGAATCTGGGTTCTGGGGAGAGGGCAGAGGACTCCTGTTAACACTGGGAGAGATGACTTCTGCTGCTGCTGTCTGCCAATTCTGTAAGCCCCGTTTTAAATTCTGCTAAAAGCCACTTGATGTCAACACTTTAAGATCCTGCATTCTCAAAGCTTTTTCTGTTAGAATCAAAACATGAGTACAGAGGAACCTGTGCCTGGGTAACACTGAATGTTAGCACGATGTGCATGAGTCTGGCCAGACAAGCAAGTTAGATAAGAAGTGCAGCTTTTGCCACATGAATGTCTGTTTTCTGGGCAGTGAACTGTCTGGGTTTGGCTCTGGTGTCATGCTAAAATGCCAGAACTGGAATACAGTACAGAAACCAGGACACCTGATTTGAGTCTTTGTGTTTGATTCACTGGGAACTGGGTTTTCCTGGGCTTAATTTGATTGCTTATGGGAACTGGGGAAGCAAAGCCTCAGATTTATAAAATTCTCAGGTTTCATGTATGTTTTAAATGATATCCCTAAAGCATTTTGGGGCCACTGAAAAGAAAAAGGAAAAGATGCAGGAGTGTGTACTTCTTATTTTCCATAATGCAGTTGCATGTGGCTGTACTAGATTTACTTTAGTATTTGCATAACTCGGGCACCTTTTAGCCTCTTGAATTCTGTCTGTAGTCTGAATTCACACCTTTGATGCTTTCCTTTGTGGAGAGCATTAGTCTTGGTTATAGGTCATGACGAAAGTGTCACCTTTTGATTAGTCACATAGAGCACCACCTGAATCATCTCCATCCTTAGCTTGGTTCAGTTTCAGTCTCCTTAAAGCTGTGCTGATGGCTCAGCTGCTGATTTCTGTCTCCAGATAACGTCAGTCCATATTAATGAATGTCATTAATTGATTAAAATGGTTCATGAGATGACTGAGATTTCAAGGAGTCCAAACTTCAAGTATAATGACAGAGAAGCTGCTCATCATCTGTGTCTGACAGGGCTGGAGTAATTTCTGGGAATGGTCTGATAACTTGCATCCAAGATTCCTGTAGAACTGGCATTTTGAAGGCATTTTAATTAGATGTTGTGGAGACCAGTTGTGTGATGTGGATTATTAGGGAGAAAAGTAAATACCATAAAGCTTTGGTCACTGTGGGTTTTCTTTTTTTCCCCTAGACCTTCAGCACCTGTGAACTGCAGATGCTCAGAGCAGGTTTGAATGCTGTTAAGAGGACCAGTAGAGTCAAGGGTTGTATTCATCCTGCAGCAACTAGTGAAATGGATGAATTTTTGTGTCTGTGTGTATGCCTTAAACATTATTTGGCACCAGAAGTGTCATCTTCAGCTCTTCTCATCCAACATTCTAATGGTCTGCCACGGCTATTTATGCTTTTGTAAGGTTGATGGACAGTTCTCATAACGTGCCTTGTCAATAGCTCTGTTTATTTGTCGTGGCAGTCTCGAAAGCTTGTGCTACTTCATTCTCAGCAAGGACAATACAGTTGCCATTCTTCTTTGTCCTAGGATGATTTTTTCCTGCTAGGAAAACTGAATGGGTGCAGCATTAGTCAGGGACCGTAGTTTTTAACGCCTGAGAAGAAACATTGTGATTGTCTAGTCTGACGTCTTCAAAACCTCATCCAGCAAGTTTGGCATTGACTTGTAATTTACAGCTCACAAGCTTTTCGTTTTGTTCATGAATGTGTGAGGGAATAAATGACAAGTTTAGGGGTTGAATCTCAGTTCTTTACTCATGTGATGAAGGTTGTTGCAGCCACTGGTTGCTTGTCTCAAAATGTGTCTGCAATACCTGTGCTTCTAATTCAAGCGCACCAACAGTTTTCCTAATGACTTGCCCAAGGTGCTCTTAGTTACTGAAGGACAGAGTTATGTTTCCCTTTCTTCACACGAGTAAAACCTAGTGCAGCTACTTAAATAACCAATTTGAGTCTTCATGATGAAGCCTTTGTTCTTGAAAGTACCAGGACTTGTATTCATCCTGAAGACAGTTGTCTCTCTGCAATGTTGTTGACTCTTGTGTGCATCTGCAGCTGTATATTTAGAGCCGGATGTAATATTTCTAGAGACAATAATATCCTTAATCTAGTGCTAGATTACTGCCAGGATTAGATGTGAGGGCTGTGTTTAAGAAGTGCTGTTAGAATTCAGTGGCATCTACGGTGCATCTGCTGCCATTGAGGCACTGCTGCTGCCTCTCTGCTCTTGCAGGGGTCACAGCATCAGGCTGGAACATTTTGTTTCCAGCTCCGTGTCATAAACTCCCAAATGAACAATATACTGGAGAGAAATAGAAAAAAAATCATAAAAATATTAATAAAAATAAAAGAATGGGGGGGTTGATGGCTAGGTATATCTTCCTTGTAAGCGGGCATGTAGAGACAGTGACCTTAGATGAGATAAAAAAGAAAATGGGAGACAAGACAAGAATTTCAGAGGTGTGGTTTGTCTGGCACCGGTGTTTGTGGCTGAGCTCGTAGTGCTCTGATATGCACTAGATACGCTCACAGGCAGTTGCACCTTTGAAAATAAGACACTCCTTCTTTGTGCCTAATCCTTGCATCACAGGAATGGCTCCAAATGTACAGTAAAGCCTTTGATCTGTGCTTCGAGAGTGGTACTGGCAGAAAATTATTTGGATTGGCTGCGGAGGTGTTAGGATGTGGGTCAAACTGAAACTTTCTATCGGTACTTTGGATCTGAGTCTGACTTTTTGTTTTTTTTGCTTTCCAAAGAACAAGATTTGAGGTTAAGGTTCTGAACTTAAATCTGAAGCAGAGAAGCATTTTCCTCAGTTGTTCTCTGAACTTTTGAGTTGGATTTAGTGATCCAAACTCTTGTAAACTTTGGAGTATTTGGAAATCATCTGCTATGTTGTTTACAGTGTTGAATTTAGTTTTGGTTTCTGTTTTATTCATTTCCAGTAAGACCTGGTAATTTGTTGCAAGAAAACAAGAACAGAATCCGATTTGATATTCAAAGATCTATATTTTAAAATTATATAGTTTTCAGAAACAGAAAGCAAAAAGGTCTTTATCAGCAGGATAGAGAAAAAGAGAGGTTACTTTATTTTGCAAGCTTTGTATTTCCTTTCCAATAATAATACTTCCCTAAAATGACTTGATAACATCTAGTTGAAGCTTGCTGAGCACGTGGGCCTTTTCCAGAGATTAAACATGGGTGCTGTGCCTTATTTTAGGAGGCTTTATATTTATTTGACCTGTTTCTTTGTCTCTGGGGAAATTATTAAAAAAATCTCTGTATAAAGCATCCTTTTGTATAAGGCATCTGGAAAGATGTAAGTATGAAAATGATGCTAGTTGTTCTTGATGCTCAGCCCTTTATACTAATTCAGCTCAGGTTGTTTTGCTGGTGAGCCAGATTTTTCAATGTAGTAGTGCCACGAGATTCTGTTAGTGCTGTGGTGACATGTAGCCAAGGCAATTCCTAGGTCACTGTTAAGATTGTGAGCTGTGTGGCCGTGGTGTCACACAGTGACGTGGTGGCATTTGTGGATTTTAATTACATAGAGGAGGGCAGGAACGCTTACCCCTTTTTTCCATTCCTGCTTTGAGTAAAGCTGATGCAAGCAGTAGTGGGCAAAACTCAGGATGTGTGTTCAGGTGTAGAGTTCAAACATACACCTAATTTGGAAGCTTTTGTATTCTGCTGAAACCAAAATGCCTCTGAGGGGAAGCAGCTCGTGTTGTCGTCAGTGTTTAGAGTCCACATCATAACACTCACTGGTGGTTGTAAGTCTGTGATGGATTGAATTCAGATTTGTCATTAAATGCCAATGTACCTCAGTACTATTGGCTTTCTGTTAGTTTTCTCTTGGAAAATCTGTGACCAGCTCAACTTTGGGCAAGCAGTTCGCTAATGACCATTCAGATTTCCTTGGTGGAAATTTTTTAGGCTATTAGTAGTAACTGTTTGTTGAGGTCAAAGCTCTGAACAAGTGCACTTTCCTCTCGGAATGGAAAACTCAGTCTACAAAATTATGCTTGCATTATTTAAACAATTAGAGAAATGAGGTTTTTCCTTTAGAGATAGTAAATAAATTAATACAGTAATCCTGGTAGAAGACAGAGATGTTGCTGCAGAATTATGCACAGGAAAGCAGACCTGACAATGTAATTGAGCTTGAAAACCAAAACATAATTGCCAAGGGTGGGAGTGAAACTTGCAGCCATTGTGCTGACACAACCTGAAAGTTCAGCTCGTCTAAAAGGCTGGAATTATTTTAAAACAGATTTTTGATATGAAACTGGAAGAGGGGTCGGGGGAAGTCAACCTAATCTAGTATGCAAAGATGCTGTTTTGGGAGGGTGTTTTTTCACTGAATGTGTAACTCTCAGATGTATAAGCCATCTCTGTGTTGATGGATTGTGTGCTACACAATTTTTCCCAGTAGCATTGTGACTTTTTTATGGTCTGGGAATATAAGTAAGGCCAAGTAGACAGGCAGAGGAAATCCAGAAAGCTGATTTTTTCTGCAGCCTGGGAAGCACTTGAATTGCTTTTCACCTTCAGATGTGCATCTCTAGCTGCTGGCTGTGTAAATAACTGAGTTTTTTCCAAAATTGCATCACCCAGAGACACATCTGGATAGTGTGGTGTGTTGTGGGAGCCCCTGGCTCGTCTGTCAAGCAGTAGCAGGGAGGGCAGGTACATCTGTTTCTTTGCCCACGCGTGAGCCCTGTGTCAGAGCATGCAGAGGAAGCGAGTGAGTGTGTCTTGTTAAGGGCTGAATCATCCTGTTGGAACAGAAAATGCTGTTGGAGGACTAAGATGGCTTAGTTTTCCAAAACACACTGAGACAGAAGAGCAGTGCGTGATGCATTGGCCTCTGATAAACAGGGCTTCTCTGAGAGACGTCTTTTCAGAGCTGTGTGCACCGGGATCCCTGGGGGAACTATTGCAATTCCTTGGAATTCTTCTCCAGCCTTTCGGGAGCCACTCAGATGAAAGGGTTTGCCAGTTTCACAGTGCCTAATTGTAGGGCTGTTCTCTGTTCTGCTTTTCAAAGTTTGTCTGTGGAGATGGTGATAAGGACACCTCTCTTGAAAAAGGAACTTGCTAGACTGATAAATGTTGTATTGAAACAAAAAGTTTGCTAGTTGGGTATGCCAGTTTCATACCACTTCGTTCTCCATGAGCACAATGCCTTTGTGATTTTAGCTAAGTATTTAATAATTTTTTTTTTCTTAAACCAAAGGGAAAGTGTCACTTTCCTTTGAGTAGTATCCTTTGGATTGTATCCTTTTGCATGGTAAGAGAACTTAAAAAGGTAATTTAGGGTCTAACTGGTGTTCTTTATCCTCTCCATGATGCATTTCCCAGTCAACTGACACTTTTCTCCAATATTTACTCTGATATTTCACTGAAGTTGCCCTCTCCTTCTCCATTCCCTCACCGTCTCCCTTCCACAGAGGTATTGCACATACTTCAGTCAGCTCTTTTTAAATAGCAGCACTCCCTCCCAGTACAAACAGCCAGTCAGATGTTAAACACTGAGGGAGACCAACAGTGGAGGAGGTGCTGGCTGGTTCCAGGCTCTGCAGGAGAGTTCCTGCTGGAGGGAAGGAAAGGGCCCTTTCCGTTCGTGTCATTCCACGGTGCTGAGAGACACCGAATCAGGAGGAAATCACTGCTGCAGACACGAGTGATGAATCTCACGTAAAATTAAGTAGACCTGTCCAAGTTACTGCAGGAGGTAAGACAGGTCAGACAAAGCACTGTCACTTTAAGCATGTTTTTCCACCTCCTCCTGTAGCAGAAGGTGATTCCAAATGGCTCTGACTCATCCCCAGGAGGTGCCTGTTGTTTTTTTTCCTAATAACAGTGCGAGTTTAGTGAGACTGTCATTAGGAGGATATCTATAGCTTTTTCGAAGGCTCTGCTACGTGTCCTTTTTTTTTTCTCTATGTACAGCACAGACCTATGTTAATATTTTTCCTGGGAATTCAAGGCCTGCTCGTATTTTGTCCAAAAACGAAGAGATTAGAGCATTCCTTACTGGGAATTCAGAAGCTTAGTTGGGTTACTGCACTCCCTGTTCTGTACTTGTTCTTCAGACTGAGATTGGATGTGGTGTCCTGGGAACTGCAGGGTTAAAGGTGCATTAAAAAGAAAAGGAAAAAGTTGCTAATGGAAATTGTTTGACTCTTACAGTGTCTGAGGGATTCACTGCTCTACAGGTAAAAGGCATAGACATGATAAGTAATGTTGGAGAATGCTTTTTGAAATGAAAAACAGAGCTTAATGTATATTATGTTGATGCTATGTTTAGTTTTGCAACAATTTAATTTCTTGTAAATAAGTTGTAGTAAGAAATGAGCTGGTATGAGCATTGAGGAGGTGGTGAGAACTGTCAGTATTGCAGAGTCCATGATTCAGATTCTGTATTTCTAATGGGACATGAGATCCTGGATAGCTCAGCTTCTTACAAATTCAGTAGTTTACACTTGGATGGCCTTTCCAGTTTGACTTCATATTCACGAGAGATAGAGGTGAATGTGTTGCTTCCCTCACAGCTGCCTTCAGCCTTTTTGGTTTGTAAAACCCTAAAATTTTCCATAGGAGGAACAGATCCTTGCACAGCGGATATGACCCTACTGATAACAAATGTGGTTTCCTTCTTCACCTTTTGTTGACCTAACAGAGATAGCGAACAGCAGGCCTTTGGGGGATCTGTAAACCAGAAGTAAAAACCACTGCAAGTGCAAGGATGATCTGCAGTAGGAACATGCTTTTGCCAGTACCCAAACCAGTTCTGAAAAATTCAACTGCACAGGGGTCTCCTGTTCACAGTACACACCAGTTTCCAGTTATTCAACAGACTTATTATCCAGGTGCCACCTTTGTATTTGAAACCAGCCGATGACCTTTCATTCCCAGCTCTCAGGGCTGCCCCTGGTTAAAGTAGTCATTAAAGGGTGGCATTTTTAATCTAGCATACATTGTGTCTGCTTGGTCTGAAATCCCTACACACAGCCCTCTCTCCTCTCTTTGATTTAGCAGCACTTGATGCATTTCATGGCGTGTGACACAGCTGATTCGTTGAAAGGGAATTGATAATAGAGAGCAGCCTTGAACAAGGATGCAGTTTTGTTTTCTGTTAAATCATCGTTGCTATAGTGACCTAAGATGTGTTTAGCACTCAGTAGGTATATCATATTCTGGGCAAAACTTAGGGATTTTTCAATACTCCTCTAACAACTGCTTTGTAGGTGCGTGTATAGTAGGTGTGTGTATAGTCTTTCTGCAAGAAGCCCCCTGGTTCTCTTATTGCTGCTCCTGCGAGTACCTGCTGGATTTTGGTTGGTGGTGTCCCTTCCTTGCTGAAGTAATTTCAAGGAGGTTGGATAAATAATATACCCATCTTGTTACGAGGTTAAGGTTGTGGAGTATTTCTTCCCAAAGGAGACTTTAATGGACTGCAGTGATAAATGCAAAAATACAGAGAACATGAACCCTGCTAAGGAGTGGTCGTTCTTATGAATCGGTGACCCAGTTTTGCAGGAGGAGGAGGAGGAGGATGATTTTGAAGCTGATTCACATGACTGGAGTCAGGAAGTCTGAGCTCTTCTCCCACATCTCTCAGGCTTCTCATGTTCCCTCAGGTATGATCAGGAGCGTGGTGCCTCTACAAGCTTAACTGAGATTTTCTTCTTCTTGGTAGTTATTCTGCTCTTTGAGATCTTTACATTCATTGGGAGGTATTGAAGCCTGCAGTGCACTCTTGGAGAGTTTCTGCTCCAAGCAGAGATGCTCCACCTGGCAGAGGAGTCAGGCCAGTGTCTGTGAAAGTCTCACTGTGTCTGGCCCTCTGTGTCAAACACAGCTCCTCCCTTCCCACTCCTGATTTCTGGCCTGAGACCAATTCCTGCCGCTTGGCAATGATCTGGCAGATTTGGCCACTAGCTCAGTCAGCCTCCAGCTCTGCAGTGGGGCAGGTGCACCTAGCAGCATGTCCTCATCCCTGTTAGCAGAGGTCTGAAAGCAGGAGACAAGGTTTCTTAGATAGGCTTGACCTTAGAGCTCTTTGGACACCAGCACTGTAACCAATTTCACATTCAGTGCTACTGGAAGTCTCAGGGGAATTCCCTTTGTCATGTTAAGCTGGACAGAGAGAAAGGGTTGATTTCTTACAGGCTGCTTAGACAGGGTCATCTTGATAATGGGCATCTTTGGAAAGTCTTCAAGATATGTGTCTCATTTTACCCCCAGAAATTCAAAAAAGCAAGCCGTCAGAAATGCTCCTTCACCTGGGTTTGACAGTAAAAGAGAATGTCCTTGTTTAAAAAAAAAAATCGATATGAATTTCAGCTAAATAATAAATTTTTCCTGCTTATTTGACTCTCCTGTCGTGTTACGTATTCCATTATATGACCTTATTTTCCCTTTTTCTTAATAATGAACTTCAGTTCTGTGCTTTTAACTTACTTCAAATCTGAATTAATTTGAAGTTCTTCCCACTGCTGGTGTCTGCCTCACAGGTTTTACATATTTTAAGCTCATATGTCCTAATGTTGAGACCAGTTTTTTCTTGTCAGCTCTTTGATGGACGGTTTTGGCCTGTCCCTTTGCTAAAGCTCTGCAGAACTGATATTTCAGCCCCACTGCAGATTGGAAGTTTTTTTTCTTCACAGTGTGGGGTAAGCTGTTTCTTACTGGCAGCTCTTACATTTTTATCAATTTTGTAAGGTTAATTAATGCAACAGCCTCCAGTCTTGGTTGTCTTAAATATTTAGAGGAAAGAAAGATTTATGCACATTTTTGCTGCTGAGCTAGATTTGGTTGAACTTCTGTTGGATTTCTGAGTTAAGATTCCCAGCTGGTATAAATCAGTGAAGTTCCACTGATGTATTTTGGGTGACCAGCTCTGTGGAGGATCTGGTCTTCCTCAGTTAAATCTTGTCACTTACTGAACCCGAGCTACTTTGCACTGAGCATATGACTTTTGCTGCTGTATTTTTGTGTAGAGAACACAGGATATATTTCTGCTATCTTTTATCTGTCTGTAGCTGTAAAGAAAGGTGTGTGTGTGTGTACATTCATACACACACAGACACAAATGGATGTTTATACACACAGTCACCCACACACAGAGAATTGTGCTGGAAAACCCCCTCCCTCTTTTTCCCATCATCACTACTGAACTAATACACCCTAGATTTTGACTGACATGGAACCTCACTGAAGATTTGGGTCACAGTGTCCAAATTTGTTTCCATGTACCAAAAAATTTCAAACCCAACCAACCAAAACCCCTCCAGGCATTGATACCCAACTTGGAGATACTGAGGAATGATGTAGCTCCAAGCAGAAATAATTTAGATTTGCATCCTGGGGAGACCCCATGGCTCCTTGGATTGAGCACCCATTTCACTACACAGAGCAGGTGAAATCTCTTCCTGTGGTCCAACACATGAAGCCACCTACTTACCTGGAGAACTGGGGAGGGAATGGTGGTGATGGGCAGGCCATGAGTCTGGAAAGCTTGATGGATTAGATGAGAATGTTGTTCCAAGAAAGCTCAGAAATATCTTTGTGTAGTTTTGGGGCAGAGATGGGTGTCTCCTTGCTGTTAGTCTTTTTGTCTGTTTTGTTATCAGGTTAATCTCTGCGAGATGAACACTGACTCTCTGAAGTCGTTATGACAAGTGAGCGTGGCAGTAAATTCTTCCATGTCAAAAAAAGACAAATTGTACTGTACTGCATATTGTGGCATAGTACTACTAGTTGCTGAGCTTGATAAATGTCTTCTGGTAGGTTCTGTAGTTAATGAACAAAGATGTTAATTGCCCTTATCTGAAATAGCTATATTTGCAAGGACATTCTCTGGAGCCATGGATGTCTTCTAACAGAGATTTATTTCAAATCAGCCATTGTTTTCAGCAGTTTCAGAGTCCATTACCCTTCAGTATCAACTGAATAGTCTCCACCCCCATCAAAGTTTTGAGAGCAATCAGCTCTTCCTACGTGTTATTCAGCAGGTCTGAATCCTGAATCTTATTTCAGTATGGAAAACTTCTATGCAGTACAGCACACTTAGCATACTGGGCTACAGCAGGAGCATGGCTCATTCTTGAGAGCAGCCAAGAGAGAAATAAGCACCTGACAGTGGAAGAGAGGTCTGGAATAGCCCCGTTTCCCCCCACCATCTGGAGTATTTAATTGGGAAAATCATTCTTCATTGTTGTTGTGTTGGTGGGAGTTGTCAGTCTAAATATGTTTTAATGCAAATAACCATCTCTATTTGAAGAATTCATTTTTTCTAGATGCTTTCTTTGGAAAATATACAGCTGAAGATTTAGTGCATTATTATATGAGTAAGTGCATACAAGCCTCATATTAACAATGGACGTCATGTTTATTCTTTCCCTTTTAGAATTTCCCATGGAAACAAGTGGGCAGATTTTTGCATTATTGAGTAGTTTGCTGCTGCCGACTTTTCCCAGAAACACAAAAGAAAACCAGGCTTACACAGGAGCCTACATATTCTTCCAGCTTTGGGACCACCGGATTCCCCTAAGATTTGATTTGTAGTAGGTTTGGTGTGTGTCTATTCTGGTGCAAAGTTCCAGAGCTGTATGATTAATAAATCTTTTTGGAACTGAAAAAAGACCGAGTTCTCACTGAGGTTAGAACATACCTGATTTCCCGGTGGAGAAGCTGCATGTTTCGTTAGGGGGCTAAAGGCTAATGTGAAGAGAAAAATGCTTCCTTGTGGGGTTTTTGTTTGTTGTAATAAATTGCATTTTCGTTTATGAATCTCTTACAGTTTTTTAGAACATGTTCAACAGCAGACAGCCAGAAGTTCAAACTGTAACTGTAAATCTGTAAACTGACATATGTAGATTCTCTGGCCAAAGTTTCCTGCGTCAGGATTAATTTTGTAGAGTGAGGGAGAAAAGTCCATTATCTTGCTTAGTTTCATAGATTTCAGACTTTGCCAGGGAATATAAATCTCCTTTCAAAAATGACAACTATAAAAATAAGAGTTACTATTTTCTTAAATAAAGGCATTTTCAACTGAACTTGACGTATTGCTGCTCAAGATGCTGTGGCTTTAGACTATCTCATACTAATAATTAAACTCAAGTATTCAGGTCCTCAGCTCCCCCTTCCCCATGATATGCTGCCCCTAAGTTATGTTAACATACTATTTTCTGTTTCATGTTAGAAATGGGTCTGAAGGAGCTCGGAAGTAATCTGGCAAAGGCTGGATGGGTTCCCTGATCCGCCTGACGCCACAGCCAGACAAATATTTGTACGGGCAGAGACAAAGTGGGTGGATGGAGGTGGGAATGCTGCTTAAGACTAGTATTGATGCCAGATGCTTCGTGGTGACCCACTGAGGATCTGCCTCATTTTAGGTATTTTCAAATCTCTGAATCCACATTTCTGGCCTTGCGTGTTGTTCTAATTTGACTTTCCCACGGAGAGACCTGGGGGTGAGGATGCAGCTTCTGGGGGGTGGGTGCAAGCAAGACCAGCTGCAACCTGAGAACGTGCAACACTTGCACTGCTTATTTATCAACCACGATGATTCACTGTGATTGACGTTCACATACCTGAATGTCAAAATAACCTGTGTTTTAAGAGGAACCAGTGACTCAGGCTGTGGTTTTACCTCAGGCCATTTCCTGATAAATGGCTGAACTGTGCTTGGTCTTGAGAAAACACTGCTGAGGAACACGGCTCTGTCCTCGCATCTGTGTGTGGAGAGATTAGGGAAAGGACACCTTTGTGTGGGGCTGACTTTCCCCTCGTGAGTGCCGTGGTCTCTGTGAGGAGCACCATCGCTCTGAGAGCTCCAGGAAGACTCAGGTCTGATGACAGCTCTGTTTTGGTGCTTCTTCAGAGCATTTCTGCCCAGCCCTGATGTGGGAGCATGGTCTTCAGTGTTGGACAGCACAATTTTAAGGAGCTCTATACAGTGATAAATCACTCTGCTTTAGACTCTCTTGGTTGCGAAACAGAGGTGAAGCTGCCTATAAAGTGGTGTTTTCAGAACTGAAAATACTTCACTTCTTAGAACACGGTATTTTTAGTGAGAGCAGAAGCAATGCATATGGTGATGCTTACAGGGATTGAAGTGTATTTGGGCTACTCATTTTTTGAGTAAGATGGCAAACAACTGGATGCGTGTAGTGTGGCTCCATAGGAAGTATGGACATGGGATCATATGAATGCTACATAAAGTACCTCCCTGGCATAAGGCTTTCATTTGGAGTGATTGACCATCTGCATCATTCCATTTTATGGTTTGGGTAGTCTTCCCATCCTTGGCAAACTGCAGAACACTGTTCCTCCATTCTCCTTAGGGAAAAGGACTGTCCTGTGAGAAGAGGCCTGGGATGAAGTCACTTGTGTACGGCTACAGAGCTGTGGTTGAACTGGATCAGTTGTCTTTTAACTCTGTTTAAATGGATGATTTCAGGTACAGGAGAAGCTTCTCTTGGGAACAGATTCTGTGAGAATTCCTCAAATCCTCTTTGAAGTTAATGAAGGGCATTAAGGGCAGTCATCACCTTCTTAAAAGAGAAATTTAAATTGCTTTGATTCATTTCATTTTATATTTGCATTAACTGGTTCTGTATTTCTCCCTTCTCCAGTCTTTCAGAGCATGTTTTTGGTAACTTTGCCCCCTGAGCATACTAGATTTTATGTTGGCTGTTTTGATATTTTTCCCTTAGTGTTGTAATGCTGATTACCAAAGGATCTTGGGCCTTTGGCTTCCTGTGAGAACGAGATAATTACTCTCCAGTAGGCAATGCATGACGTACAGTATCAGCATTAAGCCACTGGGATTCCAGTCACTAGTGTAGAACAATATTGTGGGTAAATGAATAAGCAGAAGTTTATCATACTTCCTGCATAACAAGGTTTTCGTTAAAGAGACAGTGAAAATTGTTTTCACCCAGGGCTGGTGCAAAATGAGCGCTGCCGCAACAACTGTTAGGGAAAAAGATATTGAGGTTGAGTTCTGTAGCTCGCTGGGTTTTTCTTGCTGAAAAGACAGCTGAATTCTTGTAGCAGCAAAGGTGGATGACAGGGCTGTCACTGCATTTTTGGCGGATGACGTTTATGGGCTTAGAAACATGTATGAAGTGTATAACTCCAAAGTGAGATTTCCAGATGCACCACCTACTTAACTTATGGAAGAAAGTTGTACCAATTAGAAGTAGAGACGTTCCAAATGCAATTTGCTTATTTCACACTCGCCCCCAGGAATCCTGTATTGTGATTTTAGGAGTTGGCCCTGTTTGACCCTGAAGTAGATGTGGTTTCTCCCTTGCCTTCGTTATTTCAAGACTGTCAGTTAAAAATAACTTATGTATTGGGCACAGTGGGAGTAAGTTTGAGAAGTTGAAGTTATATGTAAATCAGTAATAGTGAGAAAATAATTCATAAATGTAATGAGCTCTGTTCTCTTGAAAGACATGGTCAAGTCTGTGGTTTATCCATGAGGTGGGATTAATTATTTTTGTATGAAAATGGTTTCTCTACCACAGCAATACTGATCAGTTCACTTACACTGTAGCACTGTGAAGTAAATGATGCCTTTGAGGACCTCTGTTAAATATTCAATTGCTTTAAAAATTACTTGCATGAAGTACAGCATATGTACACATACTCAATAGATACACAGCTATAGCACTGTGTATTTACGTAGTTCAGGACATAATTTCATGTGTGCTTGCATAGATACATTTATATTTCAGCTTATCTCAGAGATAATTGTACTTCTCTAATGCCTAAGAATTACAGGGATACTAACAAGGAGTTTCATGTTTAAGTTTGTTTTCCTGCAACTATCAATTTATGTTGTAAAAAAAATTATTTTATTGCAAAATGCAGTTACTTATTTATGTTTTAATTGTGACTTTCGTTTTAAGCTGGAGATCAGCACTCTCAGCAGGAAAACAGTGCTTAACTATAGGCCAAGATGAGTACAATGAAGGAATCTGGATCTTGATAATGTAGTTTATCAGAATTGCAGCTGAGGAAAAGAACAAGGATGTGTGGAATAAAGCAGCCTTGCCATAGGACAGTGTTGTTCTGTTTCTGTGAATGAGATGCTTCTTCATGCATGGAGAGCATGTTCTTGGCCAAACCCCTTCATAGCTCAATTCAACCTGGAATTAAGTTCCATTGATTTTTGGGTCCAGGACAGTTTGACATTTGTGTGTTTCAGGCACCTTGGTTTGGTCTGGCTTTGTTTTTATGTGAGTGAACTTAACACTTGAAGGAGTTGGAGGAAGGTGCGTGGATGGTTCTCTCTGCTGAATGATCTGGGTAGGAATTTTGCTTTCCAATTAGATTTTGCAGATATTTTCAACACCTTGAGTAATTCTGATAGTGCTGTTCTTACTTTGAAATTACGAAACTTCTGATAGCTAAGTAAACATTTTTTTCCCTTCTCCTTTGTTTTCTTGCAGCCAACTGGGTACATGGAAAACTCCATTTCCTACAGTGCTATTGAAGATGTTCAACTGCTCTCCTGGGAGAATGCCCCTAAGTACTGTTTACAGCTCACAATCCCGGGGGGTACTGTCCTACTGCAGGTACAGTAAACACAGAAGTACAACTTTCTTTCTCTCTTACTGGGAATCAATTTCTTTCTGTTTCCATAATGTGAAATCTTAAATAGATGGACTCAGAAAAGGCAGAGAACTTGGTGCTGTCAAATTATCTAACCACCAGAAAATTTTCTCAGAGTGATAGCTCTGAAACTCTTTGTGGTGTGTAACAATCAGAATGGAAATTTTGGGGCCACGGTGATTAAATCTGCCTGCTGATTTTGTGCCCCGAAGTAGTGCTCTGTGTAAAGGCACGTTGATATGGGCCTGGAATGATTGTCTTTTTACATACAGTCCTGTTCCAGTGTGAAAGAAGTTAAAAAACTCATCCTTCAATTCATGTAGGAAACCCAGAACTTGCACTGGAACTGCCAGGTACCTATTTTTAAAAGATACTTAATTGTCACTGGACTGTTTCAGTATATTTGTATGGATATCTATATATGCTGGTTCTCTAAGTGTTGTTTTCAAACAGAAGACACTGTGTTTACATTATTCCAGATTTCTTCATCCACTTGTGAGGCTTTATAGGCCCCCTTAGGTCATTGCAAGTTTTAATGACAGAAAAGCACTCCAAAGCACTGAGCTTTGGAAATACTTTGGAGTAAGTAGGAAAAGCATCTGAAAACCCGACTGCATGGTCCCCAAAGAACTTTGAAAGGTCATAACTTAAAAATATCAAATTGGCTTTGACTTAACTCTTGCATGGTTCTCTCTCATGTTTCTCAATGCTGTTTTGAAGATAGTTTATCTGTTACCCTTTGGGATTTTACTTTTTCAGTTGATTGCACAGCCATGACTATTGTGGAAATGTATTTCAGCCAGGTAGGACTGACTGTAAGGGGAAGGCAGGAAAACAAGCCGTGATTTCCCAACAGCTAGATCAGGGTCCTTGTTATTGTTGAAATCTTCCTTGCCTAATGCATTAATGGAATTAATTAGACAGAAAGTTGTCTAAATTTCTCAAGTTGGATGATTTTCCCATGATAATTTTGATTCTGCTTTTTCCATGAATTTCCTTAGTGATGCTAGCATTTATGTTTATATCTGTTTCAACAGATGGAATAGTTACACCTGCCTTTCCAAATTCTTTTTCCAAGTCTTTATTCTGTAGTTTATGGCAGCTGCCTTTTTGGGTCTGCTTAATGGGAAACAAGATAAAGCTTGAACCCCTAGCTTCCTGCTGAGTGGAAAGGAAATTGATAGGGTAGCCAGGCTGTAATCTGGAGCAGCCTGACATTTGTCTCTTAAAAAAAAAAAAGAAAAATAAAAAACCAAGAAACCAAACACATAAATAATTAACTTTGTGAAAAAGCAACATCTTAGCATGGATACTTTGCTATTTTCTTCAAAAAAATTGGTGTCATTATGTAACCTCATAGGAACTCATAAAGAAGTGAAGTGAGCTGGACTTCTGTTTATTGCTGCCTAGCTGAGCACTCTGGATCAGATTACATTATAAGTATGGGAATTTCAACATAATTCAAAAGACAAACTTTAAAAAATGTTTTTTATTATGACTTGGTCCTTGGTAGTATCTTGATTCGTCAGATGTGGTCAGATTGGAGGCAGTATAAAATTAGATTTCCTTTATACTGTTGTAATGTGTATTCACAAATCCAAAACAGTCCTCAAAGTTACGTTTAGTCTGCTGAAGAAATCAAGCTGAAAAAGCTGGATTTATGAAGTAGTTGAGTTCAGCAGAAATTCTCTAGTACATGTAACAAAGAGTAAAGGTATCCAAAAGACACTTTCACCGAGGAGCTGAGAAAGTAGCCCTTGCATAGTTCAGTTATTTCCAGGTTTCCAAAAGACTTCAATGCATCTCTGGGAAATTGTTACTTCCAGTTTTTTATGAAATCATTCAGTCCTGCTAATCTGAGCAGCAGCATGCTCTGATGGAATGTCCAGCTCTAGTATCAGGAAGTGTATGATAGTGGAACAAGTCAAACTAGTCCAAACCATGTTCCCAGTACTGTTTCTTCTGAAGTGCACTTTTGGTGAAAGTTGTATTTTTATTTTTTTCCCAAAGCCTTTAAATGAAGTGTGTGTGTATATATATATGTATATCTATGTATGTAAAAATGTTTAAATGAACTGTTTTGACTACTCCCCAATGTCTTTCATATTTCTGATTAATAGAAATTTTATTTTTTGAGCTATGTTTTTGCACATGCTACATGGTAAATTCTTTAATACCATGGATATTATTGACATGATTTGACATAAAATGAAGCAGTTTAGTGCTTTTGAATCACAGGCTTTCCCAATTTTTCATTTTTGAGAAAAATTTAGGATTCCAATTTCTGCTTCACTGAAGGCAGTGTGGATTTATGGAAGGCTGGTGCTGCTTGACTAAGCTGACCTCCTTCTGTGACAAGGTGACCGGCTTAGTGGCTGAGGGAAAGGTTGTGGAGGTTTAGATTGGCTATTAGGAAAAAATTCTTCACCAAAAGTATTCTCAGGGCACAGGCTGATCAGGGAAGTGATTGAGTCACCATCCCTGGAGGTGTTTAAAAGATGCAGATGTGGCACTTGGGGACATGGCTTAGTGATGAGCTTGGCAGTGCTGGGTTAGACGTTGGATTTGATCTTAGAGGTATTTTCTAACCTAAACAATTCTGTGCAAAATGCCACAGGAGATCCCCAGTCCATGTTCAAGTTTTCATCCCCTCTGTCTGCTGTCACCAGGGTCTATTTCTGGCTTATTAGTGCACAGTAATGAGTCAGAGAGGGAAGAGTGCCATTACCTTTCCTGACATCATCCTGAAGCCCTCCCATGGCAATACTGACCCCTCCCAACCTATTTTAACACATGAAATCTGACAGGCAGCACCAGAGGTGATGCAGCTCCTCTTAGGAAATCGGATCACGATAACAGGACGTGTCCACCTGGGTTTCAGAGGAAGACCTGGTTCTCAGGCACCAGACAGCTTAATCCAGGCTGGGCTCACATTTAAAAGTCATTTTCATGTGTGGAGTTCTTCCCAGTCAGTGTTTGTTGAATAAGCAAAACTGAGCATTTTGCTGTCTGGCATTTGGGGATTCCCATTGTCCCATGTGGGGGTCACGGACAGTCAGGTTTCTGGGGATCATGGACTGTCAGTTTTCTGAACATGCCGAGGGCTTGTGTTTTCTTTCCCCCTGCCAAATGATGTGATCCCTCTGTGATGTGGTCCTTTCCGTGAGCAGCAATCAGAATCTCAGGTTTTTTTTCTTCCCTCCAGGTGTGAAAGAAGGTGTTGCCGAAGCTGTCTTATAGGCCACAAGCTCTTCAGGCCAGGAAATAGGAGCTAAATTTAGCTTTTGATGAAGTGTGAGCTCTTTAGTATCAGGAATAGCTGGACCTCCTTGATCTGGGCTAGACTTCTGCTCTGCTGCTTTCCCTTTGTAAAGCACAAGGTGTGATTATGGTATTGTGTGGATGATTATGAGGAAGATGCTATCCTTGGTAGTGAAATAACTGGAAAAACCTTTTGAAAGAGGTTGAAAGAAACCTTACAGTATAATTTCATGAGCTGCTGAGCACCAAATGTAGGAAGAGTCCCAGGAAAAAGGCTTTGGTATTTCAGTCATGACAATCCTGCCTTGCTTTCCTCTGGTGTCCTTTCTTTTAGCCTTAAAGCCGCCCCTTCCCTCCCTATTGCTCGTGTTGTTTTATTCATTTCTTGGCAATCGAGTGTAGTCAGAAGGAAAAACAAACAGAGCAGGAAGCCTTGACAAGCACAACAGTCACACATTCAGCTCGGTGCTTGAACACGCTGTTTGTGCCAGGGAGTCCCCACAGTAAGTGTTTCCACGGGATTTTTAGTAACACTTTATTTTAGTCTCCTTGGAGAACCTGGCTTTTGTTTTAAGTGCAAGTCCAGCCAGTGCTGCCGGTGTGGAGAGGTCATGCAAGGACCACAATCCAGCAGAGGCGGGGAATATTTTAAGGAGGAAAGTGGCATTTCTAGCAATTCCCAGCAACTCTGTCTGTACCCTGGGTTAAGCCAGAAGAGTGGCAGGTTTCCCTTGCAGGTCTGCCCAAGTCCTGGAGGTGCAATGCTGGGATTTGCATCAGCAATGTGAAGGTTTTGTACAGCTCTGTGTGTGCCATGGGGCTTGGCTTCCTGCAGCCCTGGGATGCTCCACTGTTCCTGTGGCTGATAATAAATGGGGGCAGAGAAGCCTGCGCTGTTTTATGAGTCCCAGTAATGAGTAGCAGCTGGAAAAAAAGCACAACAAAACCCCCATCCTGCTGACCAGAAAGCAAGCGAGGGAGAGAGAGAATCATAGAATAAACTCATGAAGAATCAAATCCAGAATCTGGGTCATCAAGTCGCACTTTTTGCCACATATTTTCACATGGCAAAATCCCCTAGAAGTGTATGTGTGAAGGATGCTGTTTCAAGGAAAGACTTGGGAGCAGTTTGCTACATGGACAAGCCTGTTCTTGTATTCTTCTGAATAACAAACACGCCGGTAGCAAGGGATGCCGTGGTGGTAATTTACTGTTAAAGGAATGGCAAAGGTCTTCACCATAATTTTTAGAGTGCTCGGTTTCTTGCAGAGTTTCAGGCGTTCTGTTTCTCAGTAAAACACAGGTTCCTATTTAGTCTTCTCTTTGCCTAGGTACAAATTATTGCAGGGGCTGTAATGCTGGTGTGAAGCAAATGTTCAGTTTCCTATTTTTGTGAGCAAAAAGAAAAATCTGCCTTTAAAACATTCACTGCTTTTTGATAATAAACTTGTATTCCTACTCATTGACTAAGAAATGAAGTAATTGGGGTGCAGAGCAAATACTTCCTTTTCAGCAGAGGTGTAAACTTACTCATGTTGACCAAAGCTTTGCATATATAGACATTTAATCTCTTGCAGTTTTTCTCTTGTGAGCAGTCTTTTTAAAGCAGGTGAGTTTAATCCTATGAGTAAAGTTTGTAGTACAGCTGATCCCAGGTGGCTTTTCCTCTCTGACTGAACCTTTATACCCCAAAAATGGGAATATAAAATCCTTCAGAACACAGTTCCAGGATCAGTTAATCTTAAAAAAAATACTGCCAACAGTAGATGTTCTTAAAGTAGATAGTCTTCTTCCTCATTGGAATAATAAATAAGTAAGAAAAACTTTCCCTGTGCGGTCAGAATGCCCGGTGAAAGCCTGGTTTAAAGCCTTTTCTGTCTCATTTTCTCCTTTTTATTGTACCCTAGAGCTGAACAAATATAGTAAACTATGCTTTTAGCTGGAGTAAAAAGCTGTAGGTGTCAGTTCCCAGGAAGTGATTACTTCAGTGCAGAAAGCCTGGGTTCCGCCAGTGCACATCGGACAAAACTGTCTGTGTGCAGCCCCATAAATGAATTGTAGTTCCCTCCGCTGCTTCACACTTCAGTGCTTGTTGCTTAAACTTCAGAAATGTTACTCACAATGACCCGAATGCTCGAGTAAGTCGGTGCCTGCAGAGTTGGCTGGGCAGCTGAGCCCCCACAAGAGCTTGGTGGCCCTTCTGTCATCCTGGCATGCTAGGAGCTCGCTGTTCCTTCAGTAAGAAAGAAATGCTCCCTGTAGTCCCTTCTCAGTGTAAGCCTGCAAATGAGGAGGGAGGACCAAGGGATGCTGTGCAAGAGTGAGATCTTTGTTTTCCTTTGCAAAAGATCCAGTGTTTCCTGCATATTGCTGTGGTTTTGCTGGAGTCAGGTGGCCAGAAGGGTGCACTGGGAAGATTAGTCCCTGCTGCTGGGGAGAGATGGGGAATGCTGGTGGCAGACAGCTCCCTCAGGATAAGAGTGGCTGGGGTAAAGCTTTCAGTCTGTTTGTGCTGAACACGGTGCAATGAGCGCTGGTGAAGTGGCCATTTGACCTCCCAAGCTTCTCTTACCACTGAGTCCTGATCGTTAGTAGAAGTGTGGGGATTCCCTAAAGGTTTGTTTTTCTGTTTTCTGTTCGCTTTGTCTTCTTTGTTTTGATTTTCCTTGGAAGTGGTCTTGAATAACAGCCCAAGCTCTGAGTGTTTAGAGTGGTTCAGACTTGTAACCCAGACCCTGGTGCCAGTTTGCTTGATCACTTCTCTACAATAACTTAACTCTACGTGTAGACAGTGCTTGGTCCCACACTTGGAACCCAGTCCCTTTGCTAATTTTACTTTTAAAATGCTCACTGTATATTGCTGCCATAGACTTACACAAGTCTTTCCTTTGCCAGTTTTGATTTTGTGTCTTGCAGCATTCTTCATTTCTTTTCTCCCCCAGTATTTGCAATCCACTTGTGCCTCCTCCTCTGCGTGATGCTGTTGTCCTCACCAATAGTTAGGGCTCCAGTCACTTGCACGATCTATCTACACATAATATTCTCTAATTATTTGCCGTGGTCTTACAGTCTGTACTACTGACATCATTAAAGTAGGAGAATAACAGTTCTCAGTTTAGGGCTTCAGCATTGGCTCTTGCTTTAAACTTCAGTGTCAGACCAGGGACTGAATCAGGTTGACATTTTGCCTCTTTGAGCGAAGTACTTCCTTTTCCTTTTGATTTTATTGATTTAAATAACAGTATTTTAGTTTGCATAGTTCCTATAAACTCAGTCTTCCTAATTTTTTAAGGACGTAGTGGATGTGTACCTTGCAATATTATTGGTGCAATTACTTACTATACATCAAGCCTACAAAAACTTCCAGTTTTACTTATTAAAGGGCGTTGAGGCTAGCATTTGGAAAGGAGGTTTTTTGTTCTCCTACGTGAACAAGTTTTCTCCTTTAAAAAAAAAACAAACAAAACAGAAAAAAGATTCAGTTTGAAATTAAATTTTTCAAAGAAGTCTGGTGAGGTTTTAGGGCATCCTATCCGGGCAAAGATAAGAAATATCTAAGTATATTTACTTCATGTCTTTTTAGTTATGTTAAAAATATTCTTCTGCCTTTTGATGGCAAATTATTTTTGACCTTTCTGTTGAATTAAAATATAGTATGAAGTATATTGAATTGAAATTTAATTCTATAACATATAGATAAAAATCTGTCTTGTGTTATAATGCACACATATACATAAAATACTGTGTAAATAACAGAAAGAAAATCATTAAATATTGGCTGACCAAAATATCCTGAAGATCTGCACTCCAAATTTTTTTACAATTTTTCGTTGCATGCAAAGAAAAGAAAATAGAAAAGGAAGGTTTTTTGTTTCTATTTGTGGCAATTTCATATTCTGATATGTCAGCATTCTTCTTGAAATGGAAAATTTTTGATAAATTCTGTGGTCAGCCAAGATTATTTGTAATATATTTATTCCTGCTTTATTGCCTCGACATCTAGTGGAGAAGCAATTGATTCTTATTAAGATATAAATAAATAATATGTAATACATATATAAAAGGATATTACTCCATTTAATTCAGAGTAATCAGTCCAAATTTATGTCACCGAGCCATCAGTAGCTGACCTTGAGATTAAACACGTTTTTGGTAACCATGCAGCGTTTTTACTTCTGGTACTCCTGCCATTATCAGTGAACTGCACCAGTGCTGGGAGATGAAATACATTCCATGGTGTGGATTTGGAATACTTGCCTGAAAAGATGTTGGGGAGTGAAACTTGCTAAGTGATGCTCTAATTTGCAAGAAGTACGTGCTTTGTGACTGGCAGAGAACCTCACTTTTTTTTTTTAACATGGATTTCTAGGCTATCCTGTAATTTTCACTGTTTTTGTAAAACATTTTGAATCGTGAGTAAAAATTGCCCGTTGGCAGCGTTGAGGTGGAGCTGGAAAAGCCAAAGGGCATCTCTACCCACTCAAATATTTCAGACTGATGTCACCTTGTCAAGGCATGCATATTTACGTCACTGTACATGCTTTTATATTTTTTGATACCAAGCCTTTTGACCTTTGGGGGTGTTGAACTATTCCTTCATTGGCTACGACCTGGCTTCACACTGGGAATTTCTGGCAGCTGTGCTTAATACGGACAAAAATGGGTGATGGCTGGGAGTGATTATTGCAACATTTATGCCGTTGCTGCAAACAGCCTGTGCATGTATCTGCACGTCTGTGTGTGCTGTGCTTTTCACTGTTTTAACATCGCTGAAAGAGCTAAGACATTATTTGAATTGCTTTGGGGCCAGCTGAGGAGCAGGACAAGAAAAGAAACCAGAGTATGGAAAAAACCCACCCCTCCTAGTAAAATGTCAGCCCATCTTCCTACTCTGCTTCTAGTGATTATTGGCAGAGGCAAATGCCCTACAGACATTAAAGATCTGACCCACACCTGATGGAAATCAGGGAGGATTTTTCACAGTCTTTGGGCTGGACAGCATTTCATAGGAGGTTAATATTTTGTGAGGTTTTGGTTCGGTTTTTTATAGTGCAGCAAGGTCTTTGTGTCACTGCTTTCTGTGAAAATAAACTGGTTATAATATAAAGTGCCTGAGTGACCTGAAACAGTGTTAGAAACTAATGATTGTGTCTGTAACTTTTCTTTGTTGCAGGCTGCAAACAGTTACCTGAGGGATCAGTGGTTCCATTCTTTGCAGTGGAAGGTAAGTTCTGCGCTTCATTTTCTTCCTTCTCTGCCTCCAAGAGTACTTTTTAGAATTCCCTGTTTGTTCATTCTAAAAGCCCTGAATGGATAAAGTCTTTTCTTGCAGAAACCCTAAATCAGAACATGTCTGCAGTTTTAACTTTTCTGTGTCATGAATGAAGTGGACAAATTAACTTGTTACACAGCCCAGCTTTATCAACATGTGACTGGCTTCAAAAAGTATCTAGGCAGTAAATTCACATTTAAACAGAATAGAGATTGGATGGTTTTAGTTTCGTACTGTGAAGTGTAATATGCTACAATGAGTACACCTCATATCCTCTGGACTCTTGGGATGTTTTGCAGTTTTTTGTTTGTTTGTTTTTTACTTTCCTGAGAAGTTCGGGAGAAAGAGTGTCTTTTAGAGTTGTTTACTGTATGTAGCATCAATCTGTTGTGCATCAGTCTGTGTTTATGCTTTAGGATGATTTGGAATTAAAGGCAGTTTCCATTTCAGAGACCTCAAGCCCTTTCTCATTTTCAGTGGGAACAATGGACTGATTGCCCTGAGTAGGGAAAGTGGATCACAGTGACAACATTGTCTCTCAAAAGCAGCACATTCCTCATCCAAAACCGTAGCTGCTGCCCTTTGGATGGAGTCTGTATGGATCTTTGATGCAGTTGGAAACAAGTTTTGGCCAGATGCTGGGTATGATTGCCCTCCCTTGCCTTGCAGTGGGAAACACAAGCAGTAGCTTTTCGGCTCAGGACTTGTCTTCAGCAGGGTTTCAGTGAAGTCAGCCAAGTTGGCTGTGTAGCTTATCAAGATTTCAGCCTGCTGACAGCAACCACATGGAAAAATATATGGAAGTCCCTCCCACCAAACTGGTTTTGTTGTAGGTGTATTTGATAGTTGCAAAATAGTTGTGTGGCAAAACTACAGTATTGGTGTGCTTTGTGCAGCCATCAGCGCCTGGCACAGTTGTATTCTGAGTGGTTCCAGGTTCTTATCAGCAAAAGCCAGGTGTTGAGATCTCCTTTTCCAGACCACTGGCATATTCCCCAGCCTGATACCCCGATTGCCCAAATGAGAGTGGGACAGTAGTGCTGATAGCAGAAAGCTGGGTTGTGGTGTAGCACTTTATTTTGGCCTCTTGACAGTATCATTAACACAATGCCCAGCCAGCCTTTTTTTTTTTTTGCAACTCCTGAGGATAACAAAGAACTTAAAGCATGCAGAGGCAGTATCTTCATGTGGCCATTATTTTCTCTCCTGCTTTGGCAGGAAGGGATGATCAGAGAAAGCATGGATGGAAATGATGATGGAATTTCTTTTTCTACCTCGCTCCAGCTGCAGTGGTTGTGGTACCAGTGTGCTGGGGGCTCATGCCCACTTTGTTCCTGCAGTGAGGGGAGAATTGGGGTTGGAGGTGCAACTCTGAAAAAAACCAAGTAAGATGTGGTAAAGATGCCATGTGTCCCTACCATTCACCCCACCAATTACATTCTTTAAAAAAAAAAAAAGGAAGAAAGAAAGAAAAAGAAATAAATTAAGCCAGCCAGGCTAGACAGAGTGACCTGGCTTGCTTACATGCCTTTCAGTCATGGAGAGGGAGCTTTGCTCTGTGGGAGTTGTTTTTAAAGGAGTATTTCTTAAACTTTCCAGTGCTTCTGACCCAAGCCTCTCATTTTGGGAAACTCTGAGTAATTTAACTTGGTGCAAAGTAGAATTTATTTGTGCTTCCCTGTTTCCCTCCCCACCCCCATTAAATTTGTTTCTGAAAAACAAGTGAAACATTATCTTGATTTGAAAGCCCTTCCCTTTACCAAGAATAGCAAATAGTCTTTTCCCATAAGAACAGTGACGGGGTTTAGTCACTGCCCAGGTACTTGGCACTAAGAAATTCCTCTTTGCTAAAATGGAGGTAATTTAGGTGGTTTTTGTTGCTTAATAGCTCAGAGGAAGAGCACCTGGTAACTTTCTGCTCTTTGGCAGGTAGGTTTAAGTGAGATCCCAGTGGTCTGAGGAAGCAGGACAAGCTGTCAGTGTAGAAGGAGAGGGGGGGAGTTCAGTTGTGTGTCTACCTTAATGAAGTTTATCACTTTACTGGCGCTGCAGCCTATGAGTTTAAGAGCCAGGTGCCAAGGTTCATCTCACTCCATAATTTGTATGGTTTGATGATTAAGCAGGTAGTGAAGGAACCCACAAAAACCAGGAAACCTATTCTTCTGGAATGGGGCATTTACACAAAGCACCAGCTGGCAGAGAGATCGCAGCAGCCGTATTATAATTGGGTGGTTGTGCTGATGAATGATGTATTTGTCCAGTGGTCTTACAAATAATGGGTCAAAACATTTCTGTGGGATGTAGAACACAGATGCAAACCAGTGCAGATAGCTGTAACAGTTGTTCAGGGGAAAACATTCAACAGAGATGATCTCGCTATTGTTTGTACTTGTGTGGTGGGAGCATTTAAGGAGCCCAGCTGAACCCAGAGCCCCAGTGTGCTTGGCACTAGATTTAAGTGGAGCAGAAGACCTTCACTTCCCCTGCCCTGCCCAAACGAGTCTGGAGGAATCCATTGTACAGATGGCAAACCGATATTCTGAGAATTTCCAGCAGTGGGGATTGCCCCCTCTCAAATTACAATTGTGGGGGCACATTGGTATTCTGTCAGTGTCCTTCTGACTCCTTTTCCTGTGCTTGAAGCCTTGGGAGTCAGATGCTGCATGTACTCTGAGATACATGGGAAATGGGTAGGAACAGTGAATAGCCGTTTTTCAAATATTTGGGGCAGCTCTTTAGGTTCAGGCACATACTTTAGTTTTGTAGGAAGGTGCCAAGGTCTGTGAGAGAGCTTTAATGTGGTGCAGTTTTAAGGTTTAACATGCTGTGGGAATTCAATTTGCCAACTGGCACCCTGGAAATTATTTTTGTTCTAGAGACAAATGTGGAAATAAAATTCAAGAATAATTTCTTCCTGCGACCCAGAGAATAATAAAAGAGATGGCACAGATTAACAGAAATAAAAGAGAACCAAACACGTAATTATCCATGTTTTAGCTCCAGCTCCAAGAGGTTTTATGTGTCATCCAGCTAACTAGCTGTCAAGGTGCTTACACAGCTTTTTAGTTGTGTCTTTTTCCTTGAATACTGTGCTCATTGAAGTCAGCAGGGGTGTAGGGACAGAGTGAGTGTTCCTTATGGCATCATCTTCTCTTTGGGTTTTCCATTCCAAACCCTTCCACTAAGGGTTACTCATAATTCCTCATTTAATCTGGATATCAGTATCACAGCTCCTAAAGGATTATTGGCCACCTGAGCCTATTTTTAGAAATCCTGATTTCCTTCGGGTTGTAGCTAAGCCAAACTATCTTTGTCCAGAGAATAAACAGAACATGTTAACAACTCTCCAGCTCCTCAAACATAAATCATTAATCCATTGTGTAAGGAAAGTTCATTTCAACCAAGGAGGTTGGATTGAAACCATGATACGTAATCTTTGGTATGTGGAAGCTGATAAGAAATAACAGTGTATCAATAAAGATAACAATACTTTCTGTGGATATACAGAAGAGAATAACACATGCAGTTCAGTGCCCTCTCTGGATGCAGGGCAGATACAGGCGTAACCAAGCACTTCTGTAGGGGATGGATACAGCTGAACTTGGCTTTGGGGGATACTGGGACTAGTAATTTTGGGACACGCAAATAAGCAAATATGTACTCTTGCTATTTTCCCAGCCAGCATCCATCTACTTTGTTGCTTATGTGTTGCTCTCTTCGGGCTAAAGACTTTCTGTGCATTTGTAGTGCTGAGCACAGAGAGGTTCTATCCTCTGTAGAAAACGTGTAGCCCCATTACACCTCATGCTAAAAGTATTAATCATGAAAAGATACACTTGACTAATTTAGTACCATGTTGCGCTTGATTTAGAAAGATATCAGTGAGGTTTTTTTTCCCAGGGATCCTTAGGTCTTCTCTGGTGGTGCAGAGTACAGGTACAGATTTACATTTGTTAGTGGGAATTCACCTAAGGTCATGCAGGGCATGTTGCATTTTTTATCATGCCTTATAGTAAGCCCTGAACACTGCCCTCATTGTGGGGTGAGTTGCTCGTGTTTTCTGGTCAGCTGGGTGATGCAGCAGTGAAACATGTCAGTTGACAGCCTTTGAGGGAATGTCCTGAATTGACACAATAGAGAAAGAATAGACCCAGGTCTGCAGGAAAGCATGAAGCATGACTCAAACTGAGCTTTGTGTGTGCCTCTGACCTGGATCTTCTAGAAAGGCTTGTCTGTACCTTGTCTTTCCCACTGATGCTTTTAACCAGTGCCCGTGTGTCCCCTAATGAGTACTGCTGCTTGGTTAGGGAGTTTACACATCTCTTAGCAGGGACAGTGCAAATGTGTTAATTGTAGGATTGTTTGAGTTGGAAGGGACCTTTGAACATCATCTGGTCCTCTCCCCACCCACACCACACTTGTCCTCGCACAATGCAGGGTTTACTTTGAGGTGGTAGGAGGTTGCTGAGAGCCTGTGAAGCCCCAAATCAGGTATGGTAATTGCACATGAACGCAGCAGTGCTGAGCTGAGGGGAGCAGCCCCTTCCCCGTCCTGCTGGCTGTGCTCGTGCAGCCCAGCATACATGCACATCCCTGACTCACAGTCGACAGTCACATTACTTTTTGTTTTAAAATTCATTTTCAACCCAGAGTCCATGTTTTGAATCCCATGAATTAGGAAACTGGAACAATGTTGTCATTTGGGATTTGCAAACATTTTGCATTGAATACTAAAACAAGCGATGTTGGCCTTCGTTCAAAAACTTTAATTTTGGATTAATACTTCCCTGGTTCTCATAGGGATTGTTCTATCTGTGTCTTCAGGAAACAGATACTTCCATGCACAAGCAGCCGAATTAATTGCAAAGGGATTGACTGTCAAAGTCATACTTGACCTGAATGATGATATGCTCTCTGGTCTTTACTGTGACCAGGTTATGAATTTCTCCTTCATTATTATTGAACATTTTTTATGTAATAGCCATGGGTGAGTATCAGTTTTTATATTTAATGGTGAATGTTCAGAGTGAGTTACTCTTCTTTGAAATTTAAAACTGCAAAATATTAAGTTAAGAGCAACTGTTCTCAAAAGTGTGGTAAAGCCTTCCTTGTGTAAAGCACCTTTACGGCTTTGTCACCATGGCAATGATTAAAAATAGTGCTGATACAGGAGTGGGGGTTATATAGAATTTAAATGATGACATTAAAGAAATTTGCAGCCTTAAATCTCAGTAAGTCATGCCTTAAAACTGTGAGATCTGGAAAAAAAAAATCACATTGGATGTAGTTTAAAGGGCCAGTGTGTTTAGTGATTTATGATTTGGGAGAGGAAGGTTTGGTACCCTGTGACAATTCAATAGCCCCGTGCATGGTGAAAATACTATTTGAAGAGCTCAGCAGTTCTTTGGAATGGTAGTTCTGGACTTCAGACCTCCCCTTGGTGGCTACCCAGCACATAGAACCCTAACTCTCTCGGCTATTTCTTTGCTTTCTTTAGCTGAAACACTGAGGTATTTTCACAGAACACAGAAGTTCTCATTTTCTGTTACTTTGAGGTAAAGCAATAAATAATTATCATACAATTAGGCCAACAATGGCTTTTTTTTTATTTTTCCTTTTGTGTCTGTGTACAAGTCAATAATATAATGATGGGAACCAAAGCTGTGGAATTAAGTTTTGCCTTTCAAAGCCTCAGGGCTTTGGAAGCATTGCGGGCTTCGATGACACGCTAGTTTTGGATGAGCAGGTTTATTGCTTGGACAGATAAAAAGCAGCCCACAAATTTTTGGCTGGTGGTTGTACTCTTCCTCTGAAATGCTTGGGTACAAGTTATGGGGGGCCATGAACAGGTTTTTAGGATATCCTGCCTTTCCTCTGCATCATGATGATGTTCTAGGCCAGACTTTGTACTCTGTAGGGAGCAGATGTGGGATCTGATGGGTGTGTAAATGGATCTGTGTTGCCAAGAAGTGAGACTGGTACTGAGCTTTCTGGTGAACACAGTGAGACTGTTTTTCAGTTCTTGGGGACTCTTCTCATGGTAAAGTTGATGTTTGCTGGTGTGGTTTGTTCTTCTTTTCTATATGAAATGCAGCTATGTGTGCCTGCTGTTCATCTGGTGATTGAAAAAACCACCCTGTCTGTAATCTGAACAACCTCATTGCAAATTCAGGAGCAACATAATGGAAATCTTGTCATATTTACAGCCTTTTATTTCCATAACGTTTATTTTTTTGCAGTTAAATTGGGGGGGTGTCTTTTTTGTCTTTTTTTTTTTTTTACTTTCTTTTTGGCTTGAGACATCTTCATGAACACATGAAGTCTGTTGCCTCTCTCATTTTCCAGCACAAGTTTGACATTCTCAGGCCATCTGTTATCAGAAGTCACTTGAAAATTCTTGGCCTTGTTTTCTGTTTCTGGGATCTCATTTTGCTAGAGGTAGCTGTGCTGCCACAGCAGAAAGGCACTGATCTCACTTGGGAGGTGGAAATAAATAGATGAAAAACAGACAAGATGTTGACAGAAAGTTTTTTCCTCTATTCATTTTATTAAATGCTGGTAATGTTTTAAGAACTGGAACAGGTGGAGTGCTTAGATTTTTTTAAGCTCTCACTGTTTTTGCATTGGGAAAATACCTCACTCTTTCTGGGAGGCCACTGGAGCAGGTTCCTCTCATAAGGTACATCTGCAGCAGTGGCAGCTGAGCACGGTCTGTGCTCTGTGTTGGCTTCACATGAATCACTTCAAATCTGGGAGCTGCATATCCATGTCAGCACAGCACTTTGTCCAGCCCAAGGAGGCGCTCGGCAGCACGCTGGGATGCCAGCCTGGATCTGAGCTGCTGCTCTGAGCAGCCATGGGCACCTGTGCTTTGTGCACCCGTAGCTGCCTCCTGCATTGCCAAAACGGCCTTTTTTAACGAGGCAGAACTCAAGCCAATTAATGGCCTAGTGGTGAAATTTGAGTAGAAACGAGATAGTTATTTTCTATCTTGCTTTAGCTAAGTCAGGACCAGCTCTAAATTTTCCCCTCTAGACTTGGATGCTATCCTATTCAAACTAATATTAGGTCTGAAGATAGAGGGGGTGTCAAAAACAGCTGAATAAACAGGTCAGCTTGTTATTGTGTGCTTAGGTCTCGGCTCTGAAGAGGAGCAGATACAATTGCTGGAGTATATTGTTTTTCAGGAATGCTGAGCTGCTGGCCAAGAGGGATCCTTGGGTTTTGTGCTGGTGAATTGCTCCTCTGCATTATTCCAGGGCTGACCTTATGACTAATTCTTTGCAATTCAGGATTTCGAGGTCATGGTGACCAAGAATTTCACCAAATTACAACTTCTCATCTATAGCCATCATAATGTAGAGCTGCACCAAAATTATTCTCTTGTTCAGGTTCCTAGCTGCAGAAAAATCTGGTTTTCGGAGATCTCTTATGGAGACAGGACAAGACTGGTAGTCTTTCCCAGGAGCGTAATTATCCTCCTTGCATGATGCACTGGGTGTGAAAACCTGACTCTGGGAGATGACACATGCTAAGTGCCTCGTTAAGCTGCTGCCATGGGGCCCAATTCTGCATTCTGGATGTTATGAGAACTCTTGGTGTCAGAAGACCTCCGTGACCCTGAAGGAGCAAAGGGGATCTAGGTGTTGTTCTAAATTTCTCTTTCATTTCTTGCACAGTTTTGTCCTTACATTTATTTCTTCCAATACAATTAGTATGTGGAGTGCATCACAGTATACATAATGTATTAGGGGATTATAAAACTGCTTCTAATATCCACAGAAAACTGTAAAACAGTATATTGCAAGTGTCACAGCCTGTATCATCTGCCCTAGCTCTTGCTGTAAGCCTCATGTTCATCTTGTCTGTCACAGCTCTTTGTCTTTTTTTTCTAGAACACTGATGTTTTTAAAATTAGGGGGGAAAAAAGTATCCAAAAGCAAGCGTGTCCTTCATTCCCCTCTCTTCAGTCAGAAACCATTGCATTGCAGCTATTTCCCATAGCCTGGTCTCTGGTGCTCTTTACTGTCTTATCTTAGATGGGAATACTGGATTAAGCTGTGTGACCAGAGGGAAGATCCATCAAGGACAACAGGAATGTTGTGAGTGATTCTGAACATGAGGTGGGCAGTGGTTCTGGGAGCACCCCAGTGATCTCTGGTTCTCTGTGAGGATGTGAGTCTTGGGATCAGAAAGCTGAGAACTGCGAGTCTCCGTTCAATCTTGCTCATCACACAGCATTTGTACAGAGGAGAAGGAAAACAAGGAAATTGCAGAGATTCAGTGGCATTTCGGTAGGCTGAAGAGTTGCAGGAGGTTTGGGGGTTTGTGCTGATGTGGCACAATAAGATGCAATATAAAAACATGGAACAAAGTGATGGGAATGTTTCAGATGCAAATGCTGCTCTGAAATTGGGCATCTGCCTGTGAGAAACTGGAAAACTCAGTGCTCCAAAGCCCAGTGATCTGAAGACAGAAATACCCTGCCTTTCTGAAGTCCCTTTTAAGATGCTTGCAAGCATCGCATCAGCATCCAGTCCCTGCTCTCCCTAAGGCTCTGCAGCAGCTTTCTGACACAAACATGTTCCTCGAGCCGTGCACATCTCTCTTGCTGACGACATCGATGATGCAGGTGCACAAGAGAGAAGCCAATTTCAGAGCCATTTATGGTGTTGAGGAGCTAGAAAATCAGCAAAATAATACATTTGCCAAGGAGGAGAAAGTGAAACAGGTGGGTAAACGTCCATTTGGAAGGTTTTGCTGACTGGTGAGAGGGGAGGAGAGCAGAAAAAGCCAAGGGTGTCCACTGCCAGCAGTAGAGAGTAATAAGGAAAAGGGATGACGTGGCTTTTTAATCCATTTTGCATATCTGGGAAGAAATAATTGCTTTGTGTGCTACTCGGTGCTACCTCAGCTTACTGGAATTTCCCAGAAAATAAAAAGGGGATAGATTATCTTTCTGAGGTTATCTTTTGTTAGCAGTTACTACAATGTGTGGCGATAGTAGCTGCTTAATCCCCGTTTGGGGTGGTTTCTCAGGTGGCGAGTTCTTCCGATCAGGGTTCTCACATGCCTGAAATTACTGGCATCTGTTCTGCAGCCTTGCTGATGAGGCCACGTCCTGTTTTCCCGGTGATGACCGGCTCTCTCGTGCCTGAGTGGGATCTGAAGGGTGCAGTGCCAGAGCAGGGGGGGGCTCTGCACAGCAGGTGTGCCTGGCTGTGCTCCATGGTGGCCTTGTGCACAGCTTTTGCTTTGCCAGACCTGGTCAAAGTGCAGTGGCGATAAGATTGTGCGTGCTCCTTTTTTTTTTCCTACACAGTATCTCTTCTCTGCCATGGCAAAGTCATTTATTCCCAGCATAGGCTGAGAGCTGGTGGATGCCAAGGCTCCACAGACACAGCCATCATGTGTGGACCATAGAGGGTGTGAAGGTAAAAGGAATTAGGAACCTGCATCAGTTCAGCTGGGTATCAGAGGTATTTCATAATGTAGTCAGTAATGGTAGGTCTCTGCATGGAGAAGCACACAGCGAGGACCACACCTAGGTGGCACTTCATGTCACAGTGCCTTGTGTCATCTGTGCTCTGTTTGCTGCCTGTCAAAATCCACAGTCACACAGTGTCTGCTGTGCTTTGGTTATTTAATACTAGTTTTTTCCCCCTGTGCACTCAGTGCAGTTAGTACACTGAAGGCTTCAGAAAGCGTGGAGTGTGTATGGTACACATGTTCCTGCTTTTTGTCTAGTAGTCTGCTCTTTTTTTTAAATTTTTTTGAACATGATTTTTCTGACTCTGGGTCATGCTGCAAATACAGGAGCAGGTCAGACTCGCACCCCTCTGGAAACTGTGGCTTTTGCCACAACACTGAGATTCTGTGGCCGTGTGGGGCATTTGCTGCTCTGGAGAAAAGGGACAAATATTCTGCAGCAGGGAGCAGGGAGGTCCTGCAAGAGGAGGAGGCAGTTGTGTCTAAACATGTTTGAAACCTTCCCTCTGCTAGTGAGTCAGAGGCTGTTCAAGTCCTGTGCCTCGAGCAGGGTGTCTGGCTCCTGCCCTGTTGTGTGAGGCCAGCAACCTCTCTGTGAAGGTTTTTCTCACTCATTCTGCAGAAGAGATTTAAGCACCTCAGGAGGGTTTGTAAACTTCCCCCTCACCAACCTGCAGTTAGGGCAGACCTTTCCTGTATGTCTGGGACAACTGTGTTGTTCAACTGTTGTGAAGTTTTTTCTCCTGCCCAAGATCAGGAGGAAAACGTGTTGTGTGACTTTTGTGTAATAAAAAAACCCAAATCAAAACGCCCAAATGCCTCATGGGCAACACATTTTAAAATACTTCTTAATTTGGGGAGGTGTCACATGGAATTTTCAACCCAAGATACCAGCTTTGTCCCTACCAATGCTTTTTGGAAGCAGGGAGTGGCTTGTGCTTCTGCTGGAGACGTATCTGCAGTCGTAGTGAAATTCCGCATAGCCAAAGCAACATTAAAAACAAACCCCAACTTGGCTCCGGTACGGAAAATACGGAACAGCAGTTGCTGTGTGCAGGATGAAAGCTGATGTTTTGCCAACCTGAAGTGTAAAGCTGGTGCTGGAACTGGGGCCTGAAGAATGGGAGTGTTTGCCAAAAGGAAATGGAAGCAGGGATGGAGGGTTTCGGGGAATGCATCAGTGTCGGCCATGCCAAAAAATGTCTCCCCTGTGGACAGGTCTGATTACAAGAGTAACCACATTAGCCCAGGCAAAGTGCAGCTGGAGCCACAGTTGGCCTTCTGCGTTTTCTAGCTGGGTTTACGGCATCTCAAATGCAGGAATGAGGTAGAGCTGGGTTTGGCTCGACCGGCTATGTTCCTGCATCTTAGAGACCCGAGGGCTGTGCAGGGATTCGAGAGGAAGACAAGGCACCAGCAGAAACAAAGCCCAGTTTCTCTGCTTGGTACTGGGGAGGTCTGCCAAGGACGACCTCTTCCCTCCCTGCTTAGGGGGGCTGGAAGGAAGCCACAATTTTTGAGTTGCTTTCAGTTTTTGGAGGCACGCACGCTGTATTTGCATGCAGGTTTGTCTTCAGTGGAGCTCAGGAATTTCGTGGGTTTAGTTTTCTTTCTTTCCCTTGGGTCAAATATCCTTCCCGTTCCATCCTCTCATCCCCTGTTGTTATTGAAGGATACCTTTGCCATAGTGTTGAGCACATCAGAGAGCAGAAGCCCAGAAGGATGGGCAGTCAGGTGACAGCTGTGTGCAAAGGAGGTGGAGATATATATGTCTATATACAGATATATGTAAATAAGACATATAATATGCTTTAGGAGCAAGTTCTTCAGTGCATTGATGTCACAGCTGCCCAGTCATACTGGGAGGTGACTGGGGAGCCTGCCCTGTGACCCCTCCTTGTCCCATGTCCACTTTGCACTTCTCTTGGCTCAAGCAGAAATGCATTTTGTTTCATCCTTTTAAAATTGTGTTTATTTCAGCATTCTTTTCCTTTGCAGTGGTACTGTCCCAGTGGTACCAGAGCAAAGGACAAACTCTGTGCCTGCGGGAAGTGTCTGTGTGGTTGTTCCAGCTCGTGCATCAGTAACAGCTGAACCCACGTCACCGCTCGCTGAACCCATTGAACTCTGTCAGCTCTGGGACAGCGCTGACCTGAGCCTTGGGGGGTTCTTGGCCTGGGTTAGTGAGATCTGGAGCAAGGTGACAGACACTGGTGAAAAAAACCAGGTGAATCAGGGTAGACTGAAAAAAGTGGTGGCCGGAGATGTTGAGATGGGGAAGCACAGCAACAGGCTATGAACATTCAACTTGCTGCGGGCACAGTGCCCGCCAGTGGTGCTTCTCCTTGGGGTGCCAGGATCCAGCAATTGCCTCGGAGGCCTGAGGGTCAGAACACCGCAGTTCTGCTCTGTTCCTGGCTTGCCATATGACCTCAAGGAAATCACCTTGCTTTTCTTGCTCTTTGTCTCCTTCTTGCTTTTAATCATCTTGGCTGTGAGCTGCTCGGGGCAGAGAATGTCACTGGCTGTATTTATTCAGGACATAGATTCACAGGTGCCAGTCTCAGTGTAATAGATAATGGTGATTTTACCACGATCTTTTTTATATGAGTTGGCAAAAAACGAAGTGTTATTTAGACCTTAACTGAGTGAGAATCAGAAGTGCTTATACTGTAATATTTCTCTCAATTTCTCTGGCCTGTGGCAAGGAATTTGTAGGAAAGTGAGCCTCGACCAAGGCAATTGCATTCACAGAAGCAACTGAAGCAGAGAAGTTGATGCAGTTCAGCATTTTGCACTGGGTAGAATGAAATATGCAGAAAATGCCGTGACCTGAAAACTTGGTAGAGTGCAAAAGTTTGCTGCTGCTGTTTTGCATCTATTTTAGAGAGCAGCACATTAGTCTTTCTGTACAGAACTTCCAGAAGGTCATGAAGAGTTTGATTACTGCAGCATGAGCAGTTTGAAGTCCCTGATTTAGAAAAGTTTCCATAATCTCATCCCAGCTCCAGCCCTTTGCCTGGATTGGGACTTTTTATAGCCTTAGTCTTCTCAGGTAAGTTGCTTTTTTTTTTCATATTGGTAAATGTTGCAGGTAGGAACATAGTTGCAAAAGCTTTCAGTGGATTCAGGTGGTGATTTAAGCCCATCTTTGACTATCAGGGAAAATTCTGTTAGCAACAAGTTAACCTTAGGTATTTTTCAGAACAGTGTGAAGTAAGCGATACCTGCTATTACTAAAAGCAGAATATGGGTATGACCGAGTTTTGGGATGCCATGCCCTCTTTGTTTTCATGAAGATAATGAGTTAAAGGACAAAATGCCAGCAGGTGATTCTGCAGAATACATGGTGCACCTGGGCTTTGTAGGACAGGCCAACATGTGTGTTGGACATCGCCAGCAACTCTTCCTGTTCCTTGTTACACAGCGTTTGAACAAAATGTTCTGCTGCGGTGGAGAAAACCTTTCCAGAGTCTGTTCTCTGTGTTGTTTTTATCTCTGCACATTTGCATCTAGCAAGAGGCACCTCCATTTTACATAAGCACTGTCAACATGGAAGTGTAACCCTAGCCCGTGTCAGCCGTCCCCGCAATGAGCTGGGGGGACCTTGGTGCGGGAGGGAGCCTGACCTTTTCCCTCTCGCTGGAGCTGCCCTCGTTGCTGAGCAAGAAATAAACAATTGCTGGCACCCACAGCCCTCCAGGGCAGCGCCCGTTCCTGCAGGAGCTCTGGCCTCTCCCATTCCTGTGGGGGCTCCAAGCTCTCCCATTCCTGCAGGAGCTCCGGCCTCTCCCGTTCCTGCAGCAGCTCCAGCCTCTCCCGTTCCTGCAGGAGCTCCAAGCTCTCCCATTCCTGTGGGGGCTCCAAGCTCTCCCATTCCTGCAGGGATTCCAAGCTCTCCCATTCCTGCAGGAGCTCCAGCCTCTCCCGTTCCTGCAGGAGCTCCAAGCTCTCCCATTCCTGTAGGGGTTCCAACCTCTCCTGTTCCTGCAGGGGTTCCAAGCTCTCCCGTTCCTGTAGGGGTTCCAACCTCTCCCGTTCCTGCAGGAGCTCTGGCCTCTCCTGTTCCCGCAGGGGTTCCAACCTCACCTGTTCCTGCAGGAGCTCCAGCATCCCTGCTAAAGAAGCGAGTGATCCTTTGCGAGCTGTGCATGGTAAAAGGGCAAGAGAGCTAGAGTTTACCAAGCTCTTCAGCATTAGGGATGGCCATTAATTCTCTTTATGTAATGAAGATAGTATTTGCTGATGGGAAGACAGGTTCCCGAGAGTACAGAACCTTCCCTGGCCAGCAGTGGCAAAGCAGGGATGAAATTTTGTCATCAGAAAGGCGAACTTCATTTTTCCCTTTTTGGATCAGGTGTGCTGGCTGCTTTAAGATGTTCTAACATGAAAGGTCTTGCTAGGGCTGAACAAGGCAAATGTTCCATGCTGGCTTATTTTGTGCATTAGAGTCCATTTTTCGTAGCTGTTGACTACATCAGGATTACCATTCTTGTCCAAGAAAGTGGTGTATGAGCAAGGGCTACAAGATGAAGCCATTATAGGGTAGGAAAACATATGAAGATCTTACTTTAAAAAAGCTGAAAGTTTTCTAGGCTCTCTTGGACTTTCTGTTCACAGCAGTGTTCATAGGCTTTTGAGCACTGATGGTAAAACACACTGCTTATAGATTTTTGTCACATTTCCTAGCTTAATAGGTCTAGAAAAGTAATTTTTCATATGTGGACTCCAATTCTTTCGTCCTGTTAAAGAGGATTGAGACTTAGGTCTTTGAGTTTCTGCAAGACTTAATTAATTAGAGTGATTTGAGAAAGAAGGATGCCCTGTCAGTGTCACTTATTCTCCTTATTCTGCTTCTTCCGGGTACTTATTAAATTCAGTGGTTTTGCATTTAAAATCAGCATGGCAAGATTCTGGAGTGACACTGGCTGTATGGCTCTGGCTGGTCAGTAACTAGGAGGGTCAAATTCCAAGCTGGCATATCTTATTTTCACTCACATAAATTTTCACAGGAGCTGCTGCCTTTAGTGAAATCCCACTAGAAACTGGATTCTTACCCCAGTATTTTTCTTGTTCAGGCTATTAATGATAAATGTTGTGTGAATTTTTTCAGCAACTGAAGGCATCTTTTACACCTACATCCAAGGGGATTGAACCCCTGGACTGACATTCCTGTTCTCTATGTGGGTCCTTACCAGGCAGCTTTGTTTTTCATCTGGTGAGTGATTGTTGCTCCCTGCTCTGGAGCCAGCACAGGTAGAATGGAGCAGATGGCTCGATGTTGCCTAAGTGCTTGCTGAGACACAGCAAATTGCTTCTGTAACCCACTGATAGGTTTCAACCTTTAATTGAGGCTTTCAGCAAGGCGCTCAACAGTGAAAAGCATTCTGCTGAGAAAAACAGCAGCGTAACCATGGCCAAAGGTTCAGGACAGCAGAGTTCAACCCTCTTGGGGATGGCTCCTCTATTTATTTATTTATTTTCTGCTGCTTTCCCACCATCATTCAAGACTCCTGTAACGTCGTTCTCAGACTGCAGCTCAGTCTTTCAGTGCAGTGCAATCCTTTGTGCTGGAAACGTGAAGCACACACTGATAAGTTTGGATTTTGTGCTTGCAGCAGGTTTGGTGTGTCTGCAGAGGTGGCTGTCCCTTGGTGCTCCCTTTGAGTCCCTGTCTGCCTGCCCTGAGCAGCAGCTTTGGTGGGTCTCCCCTGCATTGCAGGGAGTAAAGCTCCTGCTGTCTTCCCTCTTATGTACGTCAGCATCATTAGAATCCTGACTTTTAATGGACATCTCTAAAAGGGAAAGAAAAACTCCCTTGCTCCTCCCTCACCCCAAGCAAGAGTGGATTTGACAGCAAGAGAAGGATATTTGTGGTGGAGTTGTCTGAGCAGCGTCCTGTTGGGCAAGAGTTTCCTTCAGCAGCTGCCCCTAAGGCTGAAGGAGCTGCTCTGAAAATGAGTTGTAACTCACCCAAAAAGGGGCAGCCCAGAGCAGGCAGGGATGCAATAACCCAGTGCTTTTAACTCTCATCCTCCCCCTGTCCCCACATTTTGTCAGCTTCCAATTCTGCCTTGAATTTGACTTCTTCACAGTACAGGGGCAAGGAATAAGTTTCAGCACTGAAAATTGTATCTGTTGAGCCAGCTTGGTTTAGTGTCCTCAATTAGAAAGAAAGAAGTTGTTTCCAGTTAAAAAACTGTCTGGTTGTCTTAGATTTACTGCTGGAGTGGGTCTAACAAAAAGAGCCTAAATTAAGGCGCTACATGAATAAGAAAAATTAAATTCTATGATTCAGGTTTCCTAAAGAGTCTAAGAAATCTGTGATGTGGAAGTAGTGCTGGTAGCTTAAAATCACCGTTGGATTCTCTCTGTCCCAAGGAGCTCAGAACTACAAAGACTTTTGTGCAGTTCTGAAATCCCAGCCACATTTGATAATGTCTGCAGCATGTTTTTATGTTCCTTTAGCTTTTCAGTGGCTTAAAATGCACTGAAAGTGTGAACTACACTGCCAATGTGCTTTTGCACTTGGCATGAATTTAATTAAAAAGATAATTGGATTGCTTTATCAGCCTTTACGTATCAGCCCGGTGCCACTCTCCTCTCCCCCCTCTAGCAATGCTGACAAACCCAGTGTGCTGGAAATCTGTATTTTTCTGCATTGTTCTCTTCTCTCGTGTTTCTGGTGGGGGTACAGAGGTGGCTGTTTGCTGTTGAGCAGTAGATCTGCTGCACGGTGGGAAGGAAGTGGCTGATAAGCAGAGAGCCAGCCTGGTCAGATGGTTCCTGCTGGGGCTGCCCTGGGCGAGCGCAGGGGGAAATGCCGGAGCCGCAAAGCTCCAAAACAGAACAGAGCAGCCCACAGGCCCTCTGCAAAGTCCTCTGCCTTTAGCACGCTGATGCAGAGCCCCAAATGTGCAGCTGGATCTGCAAGCTGCACAAAATGGGCAGTTCGTGTGATTTTCATGGAAATGCTGCCGAGGAATGTAAGAGCTGTTTTTAGTGTAAAACACTGATGTTTTCCTGTAAACAGAGAAGTGCCCAGCTGGTGCTGTTAAATAAACCTGAGCGTGTGTCCAGACTTCTCGACATCCCTTTTTGCAGGGGACCAGGCTCACGCAGAGGGGAGGAGAGGGGAAGGGCATGTGAACTAAACACATGGTGGGGGTCCTGGCAGGTGCTGTCCCTCAGTGCAGAGCCCCTTCCCTGCCTCTGGCACTGCCTCCACGCTCTTGTGGAGCCCCTCCTGGCTCTCGTGTGCCCTTCACTTTGTTTTCAGGAGTGGCATTTGAACACTCATCATCATTTCCTTGAACCTGTACAGTGCCATCAAGCTGACTGTGGGAATTTGGGTGGGTGGGTTTTCTCTAAAGGTTGCTGTTTATAATATAAAGCAGCTGCTGTTCCAGTAGTTTGTGGTCACATGGCTGCTGAGGAGTAAGAGTTGTCCTCTGCTTGTCCAGCTGGTCTGTGGATGGGGCAGTCGGTGAAATAGCTTGGACATGGTCAGGGGCATGCAGGGAACTGGGGCAGATGGAGTTAGGCAATCACACATGCTGTTCTTGAGAGTGGAAATGCTGTTGTGTGGAAGATCTGGAGGCTTTACAAGTTGGCTTCTGTTACAACTGGACGGTGACAGCATGACTTTTCAGGGTCCTTCAAGACAGAAAAAAACCCCTCTTGGGATACGAGATTTTTTTGCTTTGGTGAAATTGATTTAAATGAGTTCTGAGTGTGAATTTACATTCAGAATAAAGGATTCCTAAGAGTGATGTTTTGATGGCCTCTCACTCTCCCCCTTGCTTAATGAGTCTCTTAAAAAGGACTTAAGCTTTAGAAACAGTTCAACAGCAGGTATCTGTTGGTAGCCTGAGGAAGAAGTTGTTTGTGAGAAGAGATGATGAAAAGAAAGATGCTCTGGAGTTAAAAAACTAATTTTAAAATAAAAAGAATCATGGTTTCTCATTGCTTCCACAGAAGAAATTGGTTCAAGCATAAAAGGTTTTCTTGTCCATTTAAATGTTTTAAGTACAGCTTTTCAGCCACCAGAAAAGGCAAAACTCGAAATACAAAGCAGCCCACTAGGGCAGTAGGAAGCACAGCTCTGTTCAAGGCGTTTATAGTGGTGTCATTGTGGCCCTTTCATGTGTCTTGCAGAAGAAGATTTACAAGTACAAGAAGGTGCTGAGTAACCCCAGCCGCTGGGAGGTGGTGCTGAAGGAGATCCGGACGCTGGTGGACATGGCACTGACGTCCCCGCTGCAGGACGACTCCATCCACCAGGCACCCCTGGAGATTGTCTCCAAGCTGCTCTCAGAGGTACGGCCTCAGCAGGGCTCCTGTCGCTTTCAGATGAGAGACAAACAGTTAAAAGTTTGGGGATGGGTTTTATTTTAACTTGCGCTGTCAAAATTGTGCCTGTGAGTCTGCTCGTGACTTGTGCTGACTTGAGTGGAGTTTGCACTTGCTGGGGAGAAGGAAAATTTGACCCACGTTAGGTAGATTTCTAGAAACAAAACAAGACACATTTGTCTTGAGTTTGTTGGTTTGGTTTGGTTGGTTGGTGTTTCTTTGGGTTTTTTAATTATCTATGGTAAATTTATCATGGGTTTAACTCATGTCTTAAATCAGTGGTAAAGCTCCGTTTGACTGCTATTCCATTGGCTTTGCTTCCATCACCATTAATTTTTTTACATATATATATACACACACACCAATAAATTAATTGTGTAGCTATTGTATTTTTACTAATTCTGGTAAAGAAAAATATTTTTTCTTCAGAGTTATCTGTCCTCCTCCTATAATATCTGTTTCAAATATTTAACTTTTCATGGACAGGAAATGTAATGCCAGGCAGGCTTTTCATGTCTTCGTTCTGATGTGGAAGGATTTGATAGAAGCAAAAAAATCCACTGTTGTTTTTTCTTGCAGTAGTCAAAAATTTTAGCAACTCACAACTTTGTAACTTCTGGATGGATCATGCTGCTGAAAAAGCACAGAGCAAACTCTTCTGCATAGGTGGTAGCATAGATGACTTCCAGTCAATTTATTGGCTTTTCCTGGTACCATGTTTAAAGAAAGAATTTTGGGAAAACTGGCCACAAACGGTATCCAGCACCACAAAAATCCTTTTAATAATTTTTGTAGAAACATACAACTTGTCCTAAGAAAACATTTTAAAGAAATGTATTGCTGCCTTTACTTTTTCAACTGACTGAGACCTCCTCTGGCATCCTGGTGTTTGTGTGCTCAGCTGAGGGAGCAGCCAAGGCTTGCACCACCCCTCATAGCAGGCACTCTACCACCTTCTTTAGCAGAATGATTTTAATGGCATGGTTTTTGTTCAGAAAAGAAGCAATTGAGTCTTGAGCCTTTCTGCTTGTGTCTGCTGGTAGCTGAGGACTGTGTGTGCTGATGTACCAACTCAAGAGTGCTCTTCGCTCACTCATCTCTTTTCTATTCAACTCTTTCAGAACAACAACTTAACCACTCAAGACCACGAGAGCATTATTGTGGTGAGTATCCTTCTGTCAAAAGCTGAGGACAAATCTATATTGTTTGGTAACAGTTCTGTTAGTGCCTGTCTCTGCCCCAGTGAAGTAGGGCAAATGTGAAAGCCTTTCCACCAATGCTGCTGAGCTTAGGCAGGAATCAAAATCATTTTGTCTGGCTTTGTCATTTCTCTTTCCTTGTTTCATAGATGAATTACAATAAAGCTTTCTCGTCAGCCTGTGTGAGAGAGCACAGCATGTTGAGTGTTAATAGTCTCTCCAAATGGCCTCCTTAGGAGGCTACACAGCAATATCCATATCTGTATATGTACTTTAAATAGTCAAACCCCATCATTTCCAGATGTGCCCTATAAAACCCTTAGGCTGAGTAGTTTCCTGAGGGGCAGAATGTCTCCATTGCTGAGGGTATGTGAGCAAGTGATTGCTTTTGTAAGTGTGGATATGTGTATGTGTCACTGCAGTTTAACCCCCTGCTAACTTATTTGTAAAAATACCCTCTTCAACGTTTTTCTTTTCTGTAGGTCAGGTTTATTTAGACATAGAAATAAGTGAATCAAATGGTGGCTCTGTTGCAAAGTATAAAATCTCAACAGTATAAAATCCCTTTTTTATCAGAAAGCTGGAACTTGGTTCCCATTCACTGTGATTTAATTTCATTCTCTGGCGATTTCCAGGAGATTTTCCCAGTAATCCAATCTAGAGCCTCACCACCTTCTGATTGTATCACGTCTCTGTGACTCTTTCTGCAAAATGACAAGGTGGCAGGTAGCTGCCAGTAGGTGTAATTGTGTTTAACTGCTGTTTAAGATATCCTTTTCACTGGAATCAGCCACTGAGATAAGTTTCTGAAGTAGCATTTACTTTTCCTTGCTATAGCTTTCATTTAACTCTAGTGCCAAGGGTAGTTCAGGCCCCCAGTTACAACTTGTTGTTTTTGGGGGAAGGACTTTTTAATAAAAGATGTGAGGTCGCCCTGCTGTGAGCAGGGAAGGTGGACCAGGTGGCCTCCAAAGGTCCTTTCAGCCTGTGTTATTCCTCTGTTTTGGGTGATGGCTTCTTCAGTTCACGTCCTGCCCTCGTGTAGGTTGTGCCCAAGCCATTAAGGAGCTGGCAGTTCTTGGGCATTCAGAGCTCACTGCCGTTACCCAGATAACCTGGGCTATTCCTGGAAAGTATTGCTAATACCGTGTGTTTATGTAGCATGTGGAAAGTACACAGTGCTTGGCCATGCAGATGGGACCAGCTTTCCTTCTCTGGATGGTGCTGGAGCAGATCAATATCCCAACCAATCCCTTCCTGCTCAGGACAAGGAAGCACGTGTTGCCACGGCTGGGCAACGTGGGATCAGCACGTGTCTGCTTTTGACCATGGCACTTGTAAGGGAAACACAGGAAAAGGTCATTTCAGGCTGTCACTCTTCCACACTGACCACAGAGGCAGAGCCATGACCTGCTTGATCGTTTCTGTTGTTGGTTTGGCAGGTCCTATAGCAAACAGTCCCAAAGATGGGTTCAGGAAAGATCTTGAGGTCAGGTGTTGGGTGGGCAGTGAGGATGTTCTGGTCTCACTGGATGGGGTTGTGTTCTCCATCAGTCCCCTGTGGCTGGGCCACCACCAGAGGAGGAGTGAACAGTTGCAGAAGGATGCCACATGATAATGGGTAGAAACTTCATAGTTCTTCCATGTAACCAGACAGAGCTTTGCAGATGTGCTTGGGTTTCCTTGTTAAAATTCACACTAATGTTGACCTGTTTGTGTGTGACTGTGAAACGCAGCCTCTGCAAGCAGAGGCACAGGGCTGAGAGAGGAGATGATAGGGAGAGCAAAAACCAAAGCAGTCCACCTTAGCAAAACCCCAGGTGCCATCCAGATAAAATATCTGGGGTTCAGTTGCTTAATACAAAATGTTCTGGTTGCTGTGTTTAGTGTCTCACATTGAAATGGGTACTGGGAATCCCTTTAACTGAAGAGTGGAAAAGCCCAAAGGCACCACCACATAGAATATGTTATTCTAGTACCATTTTCTAATTTACAAAGGAAGTATCAATAGCATAAGTTCATTACCCCCTCAGTGGCAGGTATGACCTCTAATGTGTTTACCCAGCATAAGCACATTGGTTTGCATAGCAACAAAGGAATGGTCGATCTCAGCTTTTACAGAGTTAGATGCTTCATTTTGATAAATAGGGTCCTCCCAGGTAAGAACAGTGCTAGGTTACTTTTAGTGAGCTCCTTCTCACAAAAAAGAGCATGAACTCTTTCACAAAGGATATAGATATGTGTGTGTGGTGTTGTTCAGTTTTTTTCTTTTAGGGAGATGTTCTAACTGAAACAGTGAGCCAGATTCATCCTTGCTTTATTGCATCCTAAAGCAATTGGTCTGCTCCTGTATCCATTTTAAACCATTATAAACATTGCATTCCTTTGCCTGTTTTACTTATTTACACTGGTGTAGTTAAAAGCAGAGTTTTCCTGAGGATTCGTAGCAGAGGTGTGCTTGAGCTTACTGTAAAATAAACACACAGCCCACCTCTAATTTCTTTACTGATGCTTTTGTCCTTTTCTAAAAGTGAGCTTTTATCCCCCCAAGAAAAATACTTCCCTGCAACGTGCTTACTCCAGTTGCAGCCTTGTAATTGAATTTTTCTCTTTTCTCTCCCTTTCTTTTTAAAGGCAATTGCACCTTTGCTGGAAAACAACCATCCTCCTCCTGACCTCTGTGAATTCTTCTGCAAGGTATCAGAACAGCTTTGCTTTCTGAAATCTCATAGTTATATATTAATGTAGTTCTTTGAGCGGGAGGTTGTTTTTTTCCTTCAACTCCTTACCTCCTGCCCAGATTGATTTCACTTTTTGGTCAGCAAGCAATGATCCTGGAACAGTGAACAGCACCATTATGATAAATACAATCATATGCTTAGTATATCAGGCTGTTTTGTCCTGATACTGTGTGAGAGTTAAAATTCTGAGACTCCCACACCTCAGTCTGGATACAAGAGGTGTCCCTACCGCATGTTCTGTTTGGCTAATGCAGAAATCACTGGAGCCACTGTGTTCAGATGTGTGTAACCCAGCCCTTATGGTATTTTGTTATCGGGTAATGGCAGTGAGAAGATCATAGGGATTCTTTTATGGTAAATCCATGCTGCATTTTGTATCTTTTATCCATAAACTTCTGAGTACTTTGGATTGCAGATCTTGTGGATTTAAAAATACTACTTTTCCTTGAGGCCTGTTTGTGTTTCAGTTTCAAGTCTGCTTAAATTTGCTTGCTGATGACTGGGTATGCATTTGTCAAATATTCTGGATGCTGCTTGTAATTCCCATCCAGAGTTATTCATCAGCTGCTTCTTCCTACGGAAATTGAGACAAGTTACAGAAACTCCACTGACTTGCATTTTTATAAGCGCTCTTAGGTCATCTGTAGCCTCAGACTTGAGGCATTTTTATTCCTGATTTGAGGTTTTTTGCCTTTGATCTCTATCAGAAATGAGCACCTAATTGTCTATAAATGTGTGAGGTGGGGTGTGTATATTGCAGGAAGGGAAACGGGTTATGGACTTCCCAGAACTGAAGTGGACAGGGTAATGAGAAGGAGAATTTACCTTCAAAATCCACCCTGCCTTGAGTGGGGGCTTGGACCAGATGACTTTCAAAGGTCCTTCCCGACCTAAATTACTCTGACTGATACATTATGATTGTATATTTTATCCTGTGATGGGAGAGTGGGTTGTGGGTACCTTCCAAGATCCACCACAGGTTTTTAGCCTGGATCCCAGAGAAGGGAGGTTTGTGGCACCTTTGTGAACACCTCTTCCTGTCCCCAAGCCCTTTCCTTTTAAAACTGTTGGCAGTCTTCAACTGAATTTGACCCAAGGGTTATAAGACCCCAAAATGGTGCAGTGCAGTGAATTTTGGAAAGAATAGGCAACAGGGAAGGGAGTTTGCACAGTTTGTGAGCTCCCATGGGAATCTTCTACTAGATGCCAGCAAATCCATAGGAACGAGCAGTGTTAGGAGTACCCTAATCCCAGGAAAGATTAATTTAGCCCTTGGATCTTGTTAATCTTGGGGTAATCCACGCGTGGGGTGTGAAGCCGGGGGAGACCCATGTCCATAATTCCTGCAGCTCACAACGTGACCTGTTGCTCGTTGCAGCACTGCCGAGAGCGCCCGCGGTCCATGGTGGTGATCGAGGTGTTCACCCCGGTGGTACAGAGGATTCTCAAACACAACATGGTGAGTGCTCGTGCCACGGGAGCTCCAGCAGTCTGGAGAAGTTTCACTGCCTTATCTTTTGTAATCAGCAGCTGCTCTGTTGCCTGTAATGCGCTGTGGTATCTAAATCTGCCCCCCAGACTGTGAATGCTACGTGTAATTGTGTGTTACTTCATCAGTGCAGAACTAATAAGCTTTCAGTGGGATCCTCAGAAGCATCTAAGCAAAGCCGTGTTTTGAGGGACGTTTCTTTTGGCAGCATTGCCAGCATATACAGCTCCAGCTCTCTCCCACCTGGCCCATGGCTCCTTATTTACTCCCTGCATGCCATCCTTGCAGTTAAAACAGTTTAAAATCAAATACATAACAAAACCAGAATGGGGACTTCATTGATTTTGAGCTGGGTCCCTCAACACTTTTTCTGTAAGACACCATCAGCTCTCTACATTTCCATTTTTCTTTAGGCTCATGTCCAGTGAACTCTTACCTAGGTTTCCTGAATATCCTTATGCTTTTCTACTGTTATTCTTCCTTCTCGTTGCAGGATTTAGGTACTCTTGTCATTTTATGGCTTTTCTTGCCCAGACTTTCTTCTCATTGCTGATCAATTCCTTGTCATTGTTTGAAATAAATGCCCTGCTTTTCTCTCCATCCTGTAGAACAGAATCCCTATCTCCCAAACTCTGAAAATATTCTTACATGATCCATATTCCTTTCCTAAGAGAGATCTGGGTATCTCCAGCTTTTGTGGCATATTGTTTCCTGCCATGGTTTTTAAGCTAAATGAAGAAGTCTTACTTCACAATGCAGTGGCAAAGAATAACAAATAAATAAAATAAAATATTTAAGGCAGTTGATTTGGCTGTGATCTCAAGGATGAACCTCTGTAACTTCATAATCAACTTCTTTTCACTGACACAGAATTTTAGAGACCATCTGTTGTCATGCTGTGATTAGCATGAACCCAGTAGAAAAAAGTTGATATTTTTAATTTTTCCAGTCTTATTATTTAACTCCCTGAGTTTACAGAACTAGGTAGAAAGCCCAAGATGGCAAAAAGGTCATATTCCTGGCTCTGTGCCTGCACTCTGCAGACATGTAAACATTTTTGAATATTCTGTAGTGTTCAGTGAAATATTCTGTAAATGTTATTCTTGGATTCCAGACTGATTTTTTTAAAGCATCCAGAGCTCTTGAGGGGTCTCAAATAAAATCTAAATGTATAGTGTAATGCTTGTATTTGGTTAGCTTCAGAGAATTGGGTATATTTACCATACTTAACATTTGCAGATTGAAAATCAACATGTCTGTACCGCAGCGTGTAGTCGGAGAATTTATGGTGTCAGGTATTAATTGGAGTGGATTTGGGCACTTTACCACTCTCTGGGGACTTCTGTACTGAATAGTCCTATAGAGAATGCGTGTGTGTGTGCACATAAATAAGTTACTCTTTAGGGGGACACTAAACTTCATCACCTCAGGAGGCCTCGTGCAGTCCTTGGGGCAGGAGGCTGAGCTGACTCTTCCCACCTTTGCCTCCAGTTTGTTCTGTGGCCTTTGAAAATTCCCAACAAGTTTTGTTCCAGAGTTTTCTGCCTATGAAATGGGGAAAAGGTGTCTCATTTATCTATGATTTTGACACCTCAGAAGAACAAGGATAGGTTTTTGTCATTATGGTAGTACTGGTTACATGCAGGACTGGAGGCTGTTGTGTGCTGAGTTGTTTGGGGAGTGTTCAGCAACCTCCCAAATCTTTGGGTTTCAGCTGTTGTAGGCTCAGCCCAAATGTTTGAATATAAGCACTTTTTTCTTTTTTCCTTTTTTTACTTTTTTGAGCAAACAATATTGGTGGTGTGTATTGTTCTGTACCTGGTATGTGACAGGGCATCGTTTTATATTTAGAGAGATATTTTATTTTACAGAGGTCGGCAATGACATCCTCTTTATGATCTCTTGGGCTTTGATTCCAGCTTCAGTTTGGACACCTAGATGGGTTGAAAACTTTCATAAGCAGATTGCAATTGCAAAAGCCATCTTGCAAGGCATGTCCATGAAATTAATCAAATGTTGTATGAAGCATGCACGGCCTCCTGCCCTTGGATCAAGTGCATTTGCACCTGCCAGAAGGAGCTGCTAGAAGTTTAATGATTTTAATTGTAATACCAAGGTGGAATTGCGCACAGTCCCTTTGCTGGGTGAAGTTACCAGGCAGCCATTCACTACCAGCAGAGTGACACTTAGGGCTTGAAGGAGACACCTTTCAGCCTAAGCTTGTTTTCAAGTTTTTGGTCATTTTCTCTGGCTGTAAAACTTACCAGATATGAATACAGATTGTGCTATAGAAGTGCCTGAAACCAAAATGAGTTAACAGAAGGTTTCAGTGCTCTGGGAGTTTATCATCGCTTTTACAGACCACCACTAGTTCATTACCATTTTTAGCATTTCTTTAAAATTTCAGTTGCCACGTATTTTTTTCAGGATAACTTCCACAGGCAGCTGCCAGAGGGATAACTGGGAGTGCTTGTTTGTCCTCATTGGACCTTGCTCCCCACTTGGAAATTCAGCTCTATAGTTCTGCAACACCTGTGTAATAAGGTTACACCTGTGTAAATGTGAGGAAATGTGCTGTGGAATAACACTCACCAGACAGCAGAATTTACTCCTTTCACATCTAAAAATAGCAGGTGATGTGAGGAGATGCAGGATTTCAGTTAGCAGGTGCCTCTCTGGCTGCAGGATTTAAAGAAAGCGACTCTTGAGCCCACCTGTCAAATTTACGTTGTAGCTGGAGTAAAATCCCTGGAGGAAAAACTGATCTCTGGTTTTGTACTTGATTGCTTATTGATTGCATGACAAAATGATTTCCTCTAAGACCAGAATAGGTATCACACCAAACATGGAAATAAAATATTATTTTTTGAGTTTTATTTCTAAAAATCTGCTCTTAATGGAAGCCAAAGCACCAAACAAAAAAATATATTTCAAAATCAAAATAGTAAGTGAAAAGGGCAAAACAAATGTAAGTATAGGTGAGATTTTTTGGTTTTTAGTTGTTTGTTTCATTAAAGAGATCTTTGTTTTCCAAGTGAGTATAAAGGAAAGAAGAGATTGCAAGCCCTGTCATTATTAGTGGGGAGAACATTACTTCAGTGTGCAGAGATGCTGTTCTCTTGAAGCTGTCAGCATAAAAGCAATGTGAATTCAGTCGTGTTTGAGCTGATTTCTTTTGAAAACCCACAGTTTTGATGTACATTCACCATCTTCACCGAGTCTCTCCTTCTTGGACAGGATTTTGGGAAGTGCCCTCGGTTGCGGCTCTTTACTCAGGAGTACATTCTGTCTTTGAACGAGCTGAATGCTGGAATGGAGGTGGTGAAGAAGTTTATTCACAGGTTAGTGGCACGTAATTTATGGCTTATTTCCAATCCAGTGTCCATGCTTTAGTGTGTTACTTCTCCCAGTCCTGCTTTGGTTCTTTACTGACTGTTAAAAGTAGCTTGTGCTTTTTGGTACCGGCAAACAGCAAATAAATTGAGTCCATCAGGCAAGGTTGCTGAAGTCTCTTTTTAAAAATGCTAGTTTTCAAATAAGGCTGAGGTTTTTTGCCTACTTCCACCCTGCAAGCAAATGGACTTTGCTGTGTGTACATTCTTTGTATACATTTAGACTCAAAGCCTCTGCAGAGTGGTTCAAATTAACTTTCATAATGCTCACTCATGTGTGAGATTTTGGGAGGACTTTAGGAATACCACATCAATTAAATTGATGATTTGGCTTACCCTTGTTCCTAAATAGGGCCATTGGATTTACAGGGTTAAAATATCTCTCTGTTATGGCCCTTCTGAAGATCCCCCAAGGATGCCTGTCCAGCTCTGACACCTCGTTCTGTCTGACTGGTTTTGCCCACAGAAATCTTCCTCGCAGTGATATCATCTTGTTTTTTGTTTTTCAGCATGCATGGTCCAACGGGACAATGCCCACATCCCAGGGTCCTGCCAAATCTTGTAGCTGTCTGCTTAGCTGCCATTTATTCCTGTTACGAGGAATTTATCAACAGGTCAGTATGAATTCCCAGCTGACCACGTGTTACTCCCTTCCAAACCCACGGCACTGCTCAACACGATCAGTGTGAGATGGGTGTGCTAGAAAACCTGAAAGAAGCTGAACCCTCATTCCCTGGTACTCACCAAGGGAGTGAGGAAAGGAAAAAGTGAGACCTTGAAGAAGGGGTTGTGTGTAAATCCCTGTGTATCTGCGGCTTTGAACCTGAGCTGGTTTCACAGCGCTGTCTCCGTTATTGTGGAAAATCCGATTCCTCACTTACCACATGATAGATGCCGCAGTTCTTGACACACGAGCCAGTTTCCAGTAGACACCGAGGGTTCCCCTCTGCTGTGTTTCCTGTTTGTTTATGCCTATCTGACTTTCCTCATGGTAGAGCACGGACAGGGGCTGCTCAGTGTCCAACACAAATTCCAGACGCGAGGGCTGCAGACAAATGTCTGGGCATGTACTATAGCCAGATACATACTTGGGCATGGATTCTGTTACAGCTTTGCACAACTTGGACAGGAAAGTTCACCTTTAGACTGAACTGGCCTGTCAATTAGAGTAATGAAAAGCTCAAATCTTTGTAAAATAGGGGCTGCAGAACAGTCCTATTGGAGCCTTTTAATGTTTTTAATTGATTTCAGTAATCCGATTACACAGGAGAAAGCCATCCGATGGGCTGGGGTGAAATGCAGTGGGAAATTGCAAAAAATCGTGGCTTCTCAGTGTTGCACTCTCTCTCCCGCTCTCTGCTGGTATGTCTGTCTACTGAAATGATTTGTTTGTTTTTAAAATTCAGTCGGGACAATTCGCCAAGCCTGAAGGAAATTCGGAATGGCTGCCAGCAGCAGTGTGACCGAAAGCCCAATCTCCCCCTCCGCCTTCTTCACACGAGTCCTGACCTGGTCTCTCAAGAGGCCACCTTGACTGAATCCCGTCTCAAACCAGTTATTGTCACTTCCAACGAGATCCACGTGGAAGTGGAGCGCAACAACACGGCCAATCAGAAGATGACAGCCAGCGTTGGCAACGACAGCGAGCCCAACCTCATCGACTGCCTGATGGTCAGCCCCACCTGCAGCACCATGAGCATCGAGCTGAGTGCCCAGGCAGACAGGATCCTGGGCTGCTATGTGGAAATACTCAAGATGCTGTGAGTAACTATTTTGAGCAGCTTTTTGAACAATGTCATCTCAACAATGGGGGGGGCTTTTCCCACAGGCCTGTTGTCTTCAACATCTGTGGCTAGCCAGCACGTGGTTATAAATCTTAACTCCAGCTCTGGAGAGTCCGGCCTTTGAAAGAGGCATCTGGTACTGCCAAGATGTTCTAAAAATAGCATTAGGAAGATGAAAATGGAAAGCTTATTTGTACAGTGAGCCTCAGGCATTTTACAGGAGACGGGATGTTGGTGCCAGTGGTTTCTGTTTTTGTTCTTGCCCACCAAAAATAAATAAAAAAGCCCATTTATCTCTTCCAGGGCTCTTAGGATTGCCTGAGACAGAGCTAGAAAAGGCAGGTCTGTGCTAGGTTCAGTGCCTGCGCAGTGATAGGTGGTACCATTGCCCTGACTTCAGCGGGAGTTGGATACGGTTCTTGTTGTTCACTCAGATGTTCTCCATTCACATGCTTGTAGTTTTATCACTTATTCAGATTTGCTTGTATTAGTGTGGAGCTTCTATTTGTTGTCCAGTTGCTTTGGTACAGAGGACCTGTGTTAGGGAACGGGTGTTCAGAGTCTTTGCCACAAAATGATGGCAAGAGGATTCCTGGCAGGCAAATCTTCTGAATATCTTAAACAGAAATATAATGGAAAATGTTCTTCAGGAAAAGCTTGGCTTTCTCTGGATAAATAAATGAAAAAGAATAACAGAAAAGGTGGACTGCAGAATGGGAGCTTGTAATAGAAGTGCAGTAAAACAACTTTGTTGACTTTGACAGCTGGCTCTGGTACTGAGTTGCAGTCTGTGTTATGGCAAACTGTTAAACTTCTACATTAATTATTTTTGAACAGCATAAGGCTTAATGAAGTCATAGTTGAATTTTTTAGAATCCAAGACATGGTGGGTGAAATCTGGACTCCGCTGTAAACCGTGAGCATGTGCCTTCACTGCAGACAAATACCCATCTGGGGGTGCACTCTCAAGGAATTAAATGAAGTCAAACTGCTGTGATGGAGGATTTTGTGAAGGTTTTGTCCCACATTTTCATTTTTTTTTCGAAAAACATAGTACAAATTTGCAACATCACTCTTCCACTCACTGCACAGCTGACTTGCAAATACTTAAGCACTCATTCAAAACTGGAGAAAGGACAAGTGAATACAAGATACTGTTCCCATTAGATTCTTGAGCAGGAAGTTGCTGTAAAGGCTAACTTTATATATCTATTTTCTTCCCTTGTGGGCTAGGTTCTTCTGCCTTTAAAAATGTTTTCATTAAAAAAAGCACAGCATCTGAGTTTCCTTCGTCTGGGGGCTCCTAAGTCTCCGCTCACCCAGGTGCTACATGAAACACGTCGTGTATTTATTCCTGTCCCCTTGACTCTCCCTGTTTTCCATAAACACTGTGCACTCTCCCAGTCCTGGTGCTGGTTTGGATGCTGACTCACTAAGCATTGACGGTTTTGGTTTCATCATGCAGCTGACACACACTTATAAACAAATTCACAAATGGGCATGTTCTTCCTGACAGTCTCTCTACATTTGAATCATTTGATATGCCAGGTCCCAATTCCCATTTAATTTGCTACACAAAGAACTCATTTCACTCCATACCTTAAAATAATCTATTTTTTTAATGTGTTTGCTGTCTTTTTAAAAACCAAGCTGTTCAGCAGCAGCAGTGAAAATGGGGATGTGTTACTGTTATAGGTGTTGCAGGTGTGGGGCAGCTTTGGGCCCTTTTCCTGCTTGTACAGTGGGAGTTCTGAAAGGTGAAACCCACAGGATGTGCTTGGTGAGGGACCAGTGACACCACAAAACTGGTGCAACTCTCCTCAGAGTGCCCTGCCAGAGCCCACACCCTGCTTGAGAAATCACAACCTGTGAGAATGTAGGGCAGCTCCTAGGGCAGAGCCATGGCTGTAGCTCCACTCGTTTGAGTTCCCTTCCATTCCTGTTCATCCCTTGATTTTTTTGGGGGGGCCTGAAAGCAGTAAAGCAGAACTGAGTTCTGCTCCTGATTCTGCCACTGGCTCACTAGGAGGTTTTAGAAAAGTCACTTATAAATGCCTCATTTTCCTTATTTATAAAATATGGGTAAAGATTTTCAGTGTTGTTTTTTAAATGCTGAAACCAGTGGTGGAAAAGCATTCTAGAAGGCCTTGTAGTTATTACCAAAATACAAGATAACGCTGTTGTGATCCTGATTACTTTCATGCTCTAACTCTTCTTGAACAAAGGATTTCTGTTGCATGAAATACTATTACTGTACTTAGAAAATCTGAGAATATGAAGAAAGAGAGTTGAAGAACATGCCAGTAGGAAGAAAACATTAATTATAAAACAACTGCTATCTAGGAGCTGAGCTCTCAGCGGGCTTTCGCTAAAATAATGTTCTTATTAATAACAGTGGTAAGCCAAACATAAATAAGTTGCTTAGCATTGAGTTTGATTGTTCTTTTAGGTGTCTGACTCAGTATCATCATCAAAACAAGAGAGTCACCAGCGATTATATCTTTTTTACATAATTAACTTAGGGCAGCAGGGAGTAATTTATTTAGGCAGATTTTAATTATTGGAAGTCTAGCAAATAAGAATTCTCAACAGTAGCTTCAACAGAGGACATTTTATTGTTCACCTAACTCTTACACAATGCTTACTTTTTGGGGAAAAAAACCTCACTTTTAATATTGATGAAGATGTTATTTAATACTCATTGTAATACTTCACTTTTTACACCGAAGGCTAAAAGGGCAGTTCAGAAAGTTCATCTGTGGGGCTCTTGCATCACCTAGAACATCTTTGACCCTTTTTCTAATGTAGTTGAGTAACAAAACACAACTATTGCATACTAAAGGAAAGCAGAAAATCATGATTTTAAAGATGTTGGCAGATGACCCAAAGTCTGGGCAGATTTTAAAAGAGGCACAGTCTCTAGGGGAGCATAGTGTTTTGGTCTTGCACTCAAAAGTGGATCAAACTTCTGTGTCAATATTCTGTAACTCTTTCTGGACTCTGATAGTGTCACTGACACCAGCCAATGCCTCCTGAATGTTACAAGTCTTAAACTGGTGCATAGAAAATGCACTAAATTAATTGAAAGATTTCTGTTCATCATATGAAATCAGAGGCTCTGAGAACAGCTCAGCATTGCCCAGCTCCTACTTGAATGTTAATGTTTCTGTGCATTCGGGAATGTCTTGTACAGCCAAACTTGTGATTGAACAGGGCAACCATGGTTAGAGAAAGTTGCAGTAGAAGGGGCCGTGTGTCCTCTCCTTGGGCTGGAGAACTTCAAAATCTGTTTCACTTGAAGGACCCTACTGGTTCCAGGGGGTGGGGAGACACTAAAACTGCCTCTGCAGTGAAATCTGGGTCAACAAATAGCAAGGTCAGCTGGCTGTGAGAACAGACCCCTCTTGGGGAAGTTGTGTTGGTGTTGTATCATAAGCTGTTACCCTTTGTCTGTGTTATTTTTTGTTTCCATGGCTGCCTCTAGTGGCAAGGGTGCACTCAGATGTCCAGACACTTGTACCCCTCTCTGGGGCCAGTGTCACAACCTGTTTTGGGCAACCTTGTGTTGCTGTTTCCTGATGCTTCCATGCCAACTGTGAGCAGTGGAGCCCGTTTCTGTTCTCAGCAGTCAGGGCAAAACCTTTCTAGGGTCTTTCAGTGGTGCTCAATTTTCTGCTTTTGAGAAAGCCGAACAAGCCCATCTCAAAAGAAGGCTGAGCATGAAAAGGCACTTCACTGTTTTGCAGGTAGCAGGTTTGTGTCTTGTATTGACAAGGGGTCTTATGAGGCTTTTTCTCAGCCTGCCCTGGCACTCTGAGCTAAACCTTACATCATAACAATTCAGGGAGTTGGACCTAGAGCAGGGAAAGAAGGGATCAGGTACATGGCTGTGGGGTTTGGTCATATTATTATTATCTGACAACAGAGGTTACCATGTCAGTCTGCTCAGTCTGGAGAACAAGGTGCTTCCAAGCAGTTGCTCTTGTCTCTTCATTATCCTCCAAAACCCGAGGACTTGGGGCTTGCAGTGTCTCAGGGATGAGAGCCATGGCTTTCCAAACACAAGCACCCACTGGAGCTTCCCCTGGCTGCTCTGCATTCCCCAATAGGTCAGTGGCATGCTCTGAATATCCCAAGTAGATTATCTTATGTCATGTTTATCGGGGTTGCCCTGGGCTGCTCGTATGTTTTGGATTGTTTGTGCTGCACATGACATGCGGGCAGGTTTTCATTTTGGTGAAAGGTGATCCTGGGGAAGGAAAATGTATTATGTTGGCAGGCCAAGAGCGATGATGGCCCAGAGGCAAAGTCACTGCAGTCGGGGATTATTTAATTAATATGGTTGTTCTGTGCTCTGGCCAATCCCCCAGGACAGGTTTCAGGGTGAGGGAGGCTGTGTGCAGTGGCAGGTGATGGCTCTGCCATTTGTCACCGCTGGCTCTGTGACCCCAATGCACTTCCCAGGACCCCGCAGGTCGGGCTGCAGCCTGGCTGCTGTGCTGCTCACCTACAGCTGCAAATCCTGCAAAAATCAGAGCCAGGCAGTGGTTCTGCCCCTTTTTATAAGGCCAGTGCTGGGATTTGAGCTGTGTGATGAGTGTTGAGCCCAGCACCCTTTGAAGAGCTGGGAAAGGAGCTCGTCACAGGCGCTGTCCCAGGCTCTCCCTGTAGCTCTGTGCTCTCTCCTTCTCCTGGCCCAGCCTCTTTGTCTGGCTCATTGCAGTGCTTGTTAACTGCAGCCAGAACTAATCCATCTCCCTTTCTTTCCCTGCTTCAAACACTTCTGTCTTGTGTTGGAGCTTTGAATGGACTGACAAAAAATGAAAGAAAAAAAAAGAAAAAAGCAACTGTCTGAAATGAAAGAAGTGTGCAGATGAGATGAGCACAGACAGAAGGAAAATGTTTTTGAAAAGGGAATAGGTGGGAGGAGGAGAAACACCGTAGGCTTTTAATAAGTAGTTTAGTTTTATTCTCGTGCTGTGTTTGTTTCATGTTTCCTAGCTCAGATTGAAGGGATTACAGGCTGTGCAGATTTTATGTTCAGGTCCCATTCATGTGACCAAATTTTATATATTTCATAGGAGACGATTTTCCTTCTTTCTTTCTTCCTTCTCCTCCTGGGGAAGCAGACTGTGGTTTATTTTCACTGCCCTCTCACAGTCCTGCCCTGCAGATGGAGGCTCCCCAACTTCAAGAAAAGTCAGAGTGATACCATCCCATTCTGTCTGCAGTTTCACTTGGTCTTAGTCTGTTACAAACCAGCTTTTTTCTTACTCTTGCAATTTCCTTTGAAGATCAGCCATGAAAAATTGATTGGTTCATATTATTAGTAATCACAACTCTCCAGATTGCTCAAGAAGGAACTTCAGTGGTGTAACACTTAGCCTGAGATGTCACAGGAGCTAAGCCTCAAAGTGGGTCTCAGCTTTTAAGTTTCTGTTAGAAAAGATTTGTAGGTGCTGTATCTCATGTGATATGAAGCACCTTTAACACCTCTGAATTTTCTAACTCAGCCTTTTGACTTCAAAGTCTCCTGTGCTCAAAAATCTGCTTTTAAAGTTATTTGTATTTACCAATAAAAATGTGTTGTTTTTAGATTAAAACCAGCTAGGAATTTCCAAAGGGCATGTATATTTCAATTTAAAAAATGAAAATGTCTGGACTATGTTCTCACACCTGACAAATGTAGTGAGACCCAGGCTGGGTGGTGAGAAGCCCGTGGCACTTCTCAGGGCTGCAGCTATAGATATGTTGCATCAGCTCTCTCCTTCAGAGACCTGGTAGTTAAACAAGAGACTTTCAGCTGAACCTGAACATAGGTCAGAGCTCTGTGTCACCGACCCATTCAATGTGTCTGTAGATAAGAAACAACAAATAATCTTGTAGAGAGCTTTAATTAATCAAAGCTTTGTTGAAAAAACCCAGAGAGCTCATCTTGGAGATGCTGTGTCAGAGGTTTCCTTGCCTTATTTCAGTTTATATGACAAGCCCCATCCTCAGGTGTCTCGTGATATTCACTTTACACTGACTAAAGGGAAAAACAACCCCTATAATGAAGTCCTGCTTCATGTCTTGCTGTTCTGAGACATTAAACAAAGTTGATCATCTTCCTTATTTGTTCAGTGGCTAAGCAGGTGAGGGACTTTTTGTCTCTGGGAAGAACCTTGTGAATGGGTGATCACAAAATGCTCTCTCTGACTGACTCACACTCGCTTTAGGTTTATGAGACACCCCTTGTCTCAGAAGTTACCCCTAGTTTAAACCTGAGAACAGAATTTTTGATGGAGGAGAAAATTAGGTTCACTGGCTTCTAGCACCACTGGCACAGGCACAAGGTGGCTTTTTTGGATTACTGTAACTTCACATGTGCTGTTCTGGTTTTTAATACACTAAACCACTTTCAGGTCGCAGCTTGCATGAGATATCACACACTTGTGTAACCTGAACTCCACACTGCTCTTGGGCAAGTGATAACTGCTTCCGTGGTTGATTTTTACATCATGATTCTTCATTCAAGTAAAACTTCTCTGCATGTTGCTTCTTAAGAGAACCCTGCTCATGCATTTAAATTTTCTTTCTGTGAACACGTCTTTGTGGCCTGTCCAACATCACGTGTGTTATAAGTTTATGAACATTTCTGGTTTGTGTGGTTCAAAAGATGGATGAGACTTTTGGAAATGCATCCATCTTTGGTTTCTCTGGGCTAGAACTATCCCTTTGCAAAACTGCATTCTTTTGGAACAGTTCCTGTGCATATGTTGTCTGTCTCCAATGCTATCAGTAGATACTGTCCATTTGAGAAGATTACACTTCGTTCCTTCCCCAAAGACACACCACACTTTTGTGCCAAGTTTCCAGTAAGCTGCAGCCAATAATCTCATTTTTAACACTGAAATCCAACGGGTAGCAGCACTAAGAGGAGGTGGCAGGCTTTTCTGTGTTGTTTCTACAGACATCCCCAGGTGTTTCAGCCCATGAGATCCGTGTCTGTGTGGAGAGCCAAGGTCTGGGCTTTGGCTGGGGGGTTCTGTGTCAGAAATGGATTGGGAGGTATCTTTGTTTTTACAAATGGGGTTATGTCTTAGAGCAAAGAAAAATTCCAATTAAATGCAGAGAAGAGCTGTAAATAGCAGTGGCCTGGTAATTGCTTTACCAACTTAGATGAAAGTATTACTTAGCGATTAAATGTCAACAGGTTTCATAAACAGCAAATGTCTTTAAGCTGACATAAAGAAGGCCTCTCTGGAGGTCACTGTAAATACCAGATTTATTGTGCCTCAGTGGAGAATGTGCTGAAAATGGAAGGGGAAATGTCACTGTGGATTTTGAGAGTGTTTCAGTAAACCAGAAAGATTGTTGGTGCCCACAGTAAAAAGCTTTTAACTCCTTGAACCAACTGTTGGCAAACCGTATTTAAAACCTGGTAACCTATTAACAAAATGTTCATTTTGCAGGTCAGACTATGATGACTGGAGACCAGCCCTGGCCAGCTTGCTTCAACCTATCCCATTTCCCAAGGAGTGAGTTTGCACTGTCTTAGTATTTACTGGCTTGTTCTTGTTACTGTTTTTTTATGGTGGAATATACGTCAAGCAAAAAGTGATGGTAATAGGAGCATTGTGCCTCTAGTATTGATTTAGAAACTGAGGTTGATTTTGGCTGATGCAGAGGGTTGTGAAGACCTCCCATGTTCAACTTCCTTCCCCATTTCTCTCAGATGATCCCGAAGAGAAATATGGTTAAGTAGAGACAGGCAGACAGGAAGGGAAGGAAAGCTGGTGAGGAGGAGAGCAAAGTGAGAGATTTAGTGGAGGAGGATGCTTTACTGGCATCACAGAGACTCCTGTCATTTGTGTTTTGCATTAAATGAAGAAGCTGCCCTACGGATCAGCCCAGCTCCCTCGGAAACCTATTAATGAGCAGTGGTGTTTATAAAGTGCAGACCTCCATGGACAAAAATTACAACCTGTAATTGTACAATTTGCTGGCTTATCACATCCCCTAATGACCTGATGTCTTGAATCACAGAGGTCTAATCCTCCATGCCAGGTTACCTGGGCTACAGTGAGAGCTTGGAGATAGGTAACAGAGACATCATTACCTGAGTCAAACGTGAGTCCTGGGGGAGTTGTAAACTGTACCATGATGCAGGGCACTTCACAAAATGACCATTAATTGCTCTACTGATATATGATGCTAATTAGCTGCGACCATACCCTAATTGCATTGCAATTAAAAAATACACCTGGCTCTTGGAGGTAGCCAAAACTCTGTTTGTAATTATATAATGGTATTGTAAGTCTTTTGCTTTCTTCTGACCCAAAGCTCCCACTGACATCAGTCAGAGCCTTGTCTAAGACGGACTCAAGAAAAACTACAAGATTTGTTCCAAGTAATTTTCCCCCCTAGGTTAATGAAAGAGGCTTTATCTGATTTTTTTTGCAAGATTTTTTTTTTTTGTCTTATGTGCTGCAGTTGCTTAGCAAGTCCTTTTATTATCTGGAAATAATTGAAAAGGGCTTGTTTGGTTTTTTGGGCTTTTTTTTCCCCTTTTTACCTTCTCTCAAATCCTCATACTCTTCTATTTTCTGTTTTAAATTTCAGGGCCCTTGCACATGAGAAATTCACAAAGTAAGTTTCTGAGGCTCCTTTGTTTTATTGAATAAATACTTGTACTAGTCAATAATAGCAATGATGTATTATTCAGTATTGTGTCTGTAATGGCTTTTATCTGTGAAGGGCTGTAAGCATGTTCTGTTAGCAATAAAAAGTTTTCTTTGTAATTTACTGTGCTAGCAGGAGCCCAAGGAATAAAGCCACTGGGTGCTGATAGAATTCACAAAGGAGTTTGTCAGTACACATCTCTGAAACATTTTCTAGGCTATTGTGAACAGACACTGTCCTTGGTAATCACTTTTAGGCATCATATTTCCTTCCAGTGGAAGGAGTTCAACTTGTTTCTCTCCAAAGTGCATGAATATATATCATTTTAGGTGTTATTCAAAAGAAATATTGCTCTTGTGCAAATACTGCAACCAGCAACTGCTTATCCTTGTCCTTCTTATTTTTTTCAGGGAGCTGAAATATGTGATTCAGAGATTTGCAGAAGACCCGAGGCAAGAAGTGAGTTTGTTGGCAGTTTACACAGAGTATTAATTGGAGAGATTGCAGTGCACTTGTTTAGGTCTCTCCTTAAGTAGTTTGTTCCAAAACACAGTGTGGTTTTACTCTGCCTAAGTCTCTTAAGGAGTAGTGGCCCCTCAGGGTGGTTTATGTGTAAGGTTTATGCGTTATCACCTCTTTGACTGCCATCAGTTGATGTCCTTGTTCTGCAGTAAACTACAACCAGCAAGATTTTCCCACTCTGTGGGATCACTCAGAGCTTTTCATCTTCCACACAAAAAAAACCAGAAGCAAAATCCGTGGATCCACGCAGCTTACAAAATAACAGGTTATATGTGGCTGTGTTTCAGCTCTGCTGTGTGCAAATGACCGTAATTCTCAGGAATTGGCAGCAGAAAGGGGGTGGGAGGTGTGTTACTGGGGTGAGAGTGTTGCTGCAGCCTCGTGGTGCCTGCTGCTTCGGAGCTGCACTCGGAGCCTGCTCAGCATCATCAGCTTTGGCTGAGTCAGAGGGAACCTCTCATCCACAGTGATTCTTGCTTTTGGCAGAAAGGCAAGAAAGCTCCCTCAGACTGTGGGTGAAGCTTTGTCATCACTGCCCAGAACTCCTGGTTTCCATGGGTTTAGCTCTTGTGAGCAATAGTTACCCTTGTCAGATGAGACCTTCTTGTCCTAGAATGGCACCAGGATTTCATCTGTCACTGGTGTTCCGTGCCCAAAGGAAAGAATTTACCTCCCACACGCACACACACCTCAAAAATTGAAATGGAACATCTGTTTCTTCAAGTGAAGGAAAAAAGAAAAGGAAAAAATAAAGCTTAATTATGACTTCTCTATTAAATTGTGGGACTAAATATAGTAATCTCTACAGTGGGCCAAATTTAGACTAATGGCTGCTCACTGGTGCCAGTTCTCCAGTGCAGCTTCCGTGTTATGTATCCCTGTTGAGTTTTCCTTGTGGATTTCCTTCACCATTACTCCGGTCAAATTTTATTAGAGAGGGAGTAATAAGAATTTTTACTGATTGGAATGAGCAAGCCATCAGCCACTGTATTTGGTATGCAGATCACATCACATGTATAGACACACATGCTGGGAGGACAGGGGGAAAATGACAGAAGCTCAGAAATTTGTGGGGGTTTTTTGTTTGGTTTTTTTTGTGATGGTTTTTTTCCCAAGTGAAAGGAGCTGTTCTAGATTAGAGCCATTTTGTATTTGATTTGTGTAAAGGGAATGAAAAAAGCCATGCAATTCGTGATGATGCAGCTTCCCTCCTTGGTTATACTGAAAAAATGGATTTTGGGAGTGGAGACTGGCCTGCAGCTCTGTAGGCTGGAATATTAACCATGAAATTTCCAGCAGTGCCTGGCTTGGCAGTTACTTTTGGCCTGGTGTGGGAGACTCCGGTGGTTATTGGCAGGAGCTGTAACCTTCCCACTGTGTTCACTTCTTGGCAGGTCCACTCGTGTTTGCTGAGTGTGAGGGCTGGCAAAGACGGCTGGTTCCAGCTCTACAGCCCTGGGGGAGTGGCCTGTGATGATGATGGAGAGCTCTTTGCCAGTATGGTACGTGTCTGCAAGTATGGGAGTTGGGAAACTTCTTTGCAGTAGGTAGCTAATGCCTAGCTGGCAGTAACAAGATTTACTTGCTTTTGTCAAAAAATAAGTTATCAAAATCAAGATTCTGTAAACCATGAGCGTTCACCAGAAAATCCAGATCTTTTTGTCACCAAATCCATTGACCTCTCTTGCAGTCACAGTTTGGTTAGCACGTTACTGTTCTCTTTTTGAACCTTAGCATGTTTTCTCACTGGTAGTGCAATGCACAAACCATGCCTGTGCATATGAATGTATTTTTGTATTTATAAATACATGTGTTTGTGTGTCTATATCTAAAAACTCTCTCAGGGAACATGGAATACTGGGAGACAGGGGAGACAGACTGTTCTGTACATCCACACCTATAGTTTTCATTTACAGGCTACCCTGGAATTTAAAACCAACAGTTACATTGACTTAATCAGAGGATGGATGGATAGATATAAAAAGGTGTTATCAGTGTCTCTGCCCAATTACACTGTTGTGAGGAGGTGTAATTAGAAACCAGCATTCCATTTCCAGCAGTTACTTCTTTTGTAACTCTGAGGAGGACTAGACAGAAAATAACAGGTTTTAATCAGTGATGTGATTTAAGCAATGTCTTCCTGTGCAGCCTGGGTCAAGTCACGTAGGTCTCTCTCTGTATTAATTCTCCATATACTGAGTAAGATGGAAATGAAATTACTGCCTTTCCCTGGTAAGGGGGAAAACATTTGTTGAAGTTGGCTGTTGAGTGCACAGTGAAGTGACTTTCAGGGAGATCTACACTTTATGCTTCTGCTTCATGCTGAATATTTTGGGGCATAAAGAACATGCATGTTTGTCTGTACCCTTAAATTCAGATGGATCAGATACCTCTGAAACTGATAGTGGAAGAAGAGTGTTTACAAAAGGTTTTATCCCTCTTCACTGTTTATCTGTCTTTTCTCTTTGAAAAGAAAATTTCTTCAGAACTGTCTCATTTCTCCTGAGAGCTGTTGTGGTTCAAGCTATTTATGAGCATCAGGAGATGGCGTGCATGAGAGAGCACAATGCTAACACACATTAATATGCAGTACTCTGTGCCCTTTGCAAGGATGTTGATAAATACTTAAAGGGCTGCTAACGACCAACCATAAAGTTTGAAAAACACCCTGTTCTGAGATGCACCTAATGTTACTTTACTGTCAGTGTCAGTATTTTCCATTGCTCAAGAAAACTTCTAAAAAAACTTAATGGAAACTGCATGAAATTAAATCCCTATTGGCTTGGAGGTTCACGTTTTTAAAGGCCACCTGAGCTGATGGATGCTTAAGGAAAAAAAGATTTTCTGTTTTTCTAAAGAGCTTGCTGGTAATGAAGCCATGATTCACATAAAATTGACCTCATCATGGCATGGTTGTGATATTTTCAGCAGTATTGAACATAGTGCAGGCAATGCCATGAGCCAGGGGGGCCACAGAATGTATTTACAAGGTTATTGTAGAGTAGTGCTGATGTTGAGTCCACATAATGGAGCTCTTCCTGCTCAGGCTATTGGAAAATGCAAATTCTCACATAGTGCTCTGCAGCAAATGGTGAATCAGCCATCTGGGCTATGAAATAAGACTTTCTTCTAGGAACCCAAACTTCTCTGCATTTAATCTCTAAGGCTTTTGCACTGGAAATAATATGGCCAACCTCTTTTGTGAGAGGAGACTTAAATTTGATTTGTACAAGTGGCTTTGCATTTCTGCCATAGGTGTTACTACGTGATATCACATAGTGCTTTCTGGAGCTTGGAGAGAGTCTGCAGGACAGTTTTGTCGGCTCAAGGACTCGAAGGAGTCTCACTCAGGGGATGTTCTCAGCAGTTCTTTCCTTTCAGGGAAAACTGAGCAAAAGAGAAAGCAAGACACTGGCCCAAGAGCATGAAAGCCCATGAAGTCACCTCTGACTTAGTGCTCAGGACTGCCAGGTTTTCTTAAAGCAGTGCTTTCTTCCCCAGTCATGTTCATCCTGAACAGGTGATTTTGTCTGTCACCACCCCTTAACCAAGGCCAGCAGACTGCCAGCAGCACTGCCTTTTACCTCGACACCCAGCCCACACAGCCCCTGCTCCCCAGCTGCCATTTCCAGAGAAACTGAAGCGCAAACAGACGCGAAAGCAAAATCCCCGGTGGTTCCCCTGGGGCTGGGTTCATCAGGTTACTGGCAATGGGGGCAATTGCACAGCTGCTCTGATGTTTCCTGGGGAGCCTGTATCAGGCTGTCAGCTGGGCTCCTTCGTGGAGGAAAAAATTCCCACTCCCTCAGATCTCACTGGGCATCATCTTCTTCAAAAAGTCACTTCCATTCAGCAGTAAAGCTGTTGAGACACTGCAACCCTATCTGTAAAGAGAGCCTTCATTCCTTTAGGTTTATTGCAAATACTTTACACTTTTTGACTGCATAACAATATCACTTCCATAGGTGTATGTGTTTCTTAGACCTACACCCCTAATTTTACCTCTGTTTCTCAAATAGGTTCATATTTTAATGGGATCTTGCTATAAAACAAAGAAGTTCCTGCTTTCACTGGCTGAAAATAAATTAGGACCTTGCATGCTGCTGGCATTGAGGGGTAACCAGACGATGGTAGAGGTAAGCCCTAAAAACACATGGTCATAGAGGTTTATGAGCAGTGTTGAGGTTCACACTGCCTTTCCCAGAACTGGTTCTAGCAGAGGTCAGGTTTGTGTTGTGTGAAACACCAGCAGTGGGTGGTTGTGTTTCTCTGAATTAAGGGGAACAGAATATTATTGTTCTGCAGATCTGAGTGTGAGTGAAATGAAAGGTGGGTGCATGAATTTTTTGGAGAAAGATTGTTTGCTGTAATGAAGCTGGAGAGGTTAGGGTGGGAAATAAATGGCCATGATGGTGTAGGCTGTGGTGAGAGATCACCGTTCACCACAAGGCTTTTCCATGATGAAATGCCCGATTCTTGTCTTGCCACCTGCAAAATGAACAGTGTACAGGAAGTGCCTTTATAAAACCTTATTCGCTTGCATTAATACACATTTTTTATGCTTATGATTTGTTATTTTTGTTGTGCTAATAGTTTCTTTTTCTGGGTTTCTGAAGAGAGGTTTCTTGATAAATGTCATATTATCAGAAAGAGACTGGATAAATAGATGGAAGGAGTTAAAATTTTTCATTGACTTAGATCTGTGCATGCTAATTTAATCCAGGAAATAAAGGAGCATACTGCATGCATTTGAATATAATATTGCTGGAATTTTTTTTTCTTCATTAAAAATAATTGAAATTACAGAGGGAATAAAAGCTTTGCATTTTAATTGCAATGGCACGATACATAGCTGAAAAGGAAAGGCAGCATGAAGGGGCAGCTTGTGTCCTAAATCTATGTGACCCACTGGAATCATCCCTTGGGATCTGACTTGCTCCTGGCAGGGCCTTTCCCAGGGTGAGTTGGGTGTGTTCCCAGTGAGGTGGGGATGTCCTGGCCACAGCAGTGAGCTCCCAGCACCATCCTCTCTTGGAGCCTCTCTGCCCTTTTCCCATCCTGCCTCGTGGACTGGGTACACCTCACACATGTTCTGCTTGCACAGAAATCCCAGCACTTAGGGGTGGAAAATCTGGCCCTTAAGGAGCTGCTTGGCTCTGCTGCTGTGCAGTGTCCCAGCTCTTCCAGTCCAGCCTGGGGACCTGGGAAATACTGGATCGATTGTACCTGTTCTGGGGAGGGCTGTGGCATGGAGCCATCTTCCAGATCTGATGCAAATAATGGCACCTCTCAGTCACAAGGAATGAGCACTAACGGGAGGTAGGATAGACAGGTTGGCTTTTGGAGATTACACTTCATTTTTTACGAATAAAATGTGTTTTCATGTGTTGGAAGGACCATAAATATTGCTACAATATCCTCTAATCTAACCTCCATAATGCATGCTCTAAGGACATACCAGGAATTTAAACCACCATACCCATAGTGTAATTGGGATATTTGGAAGAAGTGGAATGAAAGCCCTGCACTGACCACTCTCCTTTTGTTCTGCTGCTAGATTTTGTGTTTGATGCTGGAATACAACATCATTGATAATAACGACACCCAGCTCCAGATCATCTCCACCCTGGAAAGCACAGACGTGGGAAAGAGAATGTATGAACAGCTGTGTGAGAGGCAGAGGGAGTTAAAGGAGCTGGTATGTCACCCTGCACACATTGCCATAGCACGTTGGGGTCTGTGCTCTCCACAAATGGAGGTACAAAAGAAAGACAAGGAGGGTGTGAAATTCCCAGTTAACAACAGGATGGGAGCAGTACTGGGAGGATTTTACTGTGAATATATATACTGTGTGATATTTACTGATGTGACTAATCCCATACTATGTTTATGAATGATATTCAATAACCTGCTTAGGATCTGTGTGAAGGAATAAAGGTGAAACCCTGCTGTCTCAAGATCCTACAAGTCAGCTTGTCAAATTCTGCCACCTTTTGACATATGAGTAGCAAATGGTTCTAGTGCTGGCCAGCATTTCTGAATGCTCTGGCATTCACAGCATTTCACTGAGATGGTCTTTAGGTCTAGTTCTCAGAGCTAGAGCCTGTAGAACGAAATTCTTCCTGATTTTAAAGATAGGACCTACAGGTTTAAAATGGACCTGCTCTCATTAGCACTTTTTCACCTATGCAAACATAGCCACAAACTTCCTTTTCCCTTCTTTCACATTTATAATTGTCTTTAAGCCTTCTCCCAGCCTGAAAAGTAGATGCTTTTTTTGAAGTCAAACAAATGATTTTATCAGCTGCGCAGTCTTAACCCCTTTGCTCCCTTTGCCCAGCATTTTAAAGCTGTTTCCTTTAAAGTGAAAGTAGCCAAATGCTGGCAGGCTGAAGCAGACAAATGGCACGAAGACCCACTTAGCTGTGGTTAGTGGGTGTCCCCTGGGGAGCCACAGGCACACTCAGTGCAGGAAAAGCAGGGATGAGGTGGAAGGGCTGCCAGGAAGCTTTGAAATGGGAGCAGGGTTTGCTCTAGTGAGGAGCTTGCTGTACTTCAGTGAGTCTGAAATGTAAAATGGCAACTTGTTTGACCAAAATATCTTCTCTTTTACAGCAAAGAAAAGGTGGCCCCACAAGGTTAACACTGCCATCCAAGTCCACAGTAAGTTAATCATGGCAATAGAAAAACAAGCTTTGTCTTTCCATACTTAAACACTTGATTTATGTTTGCCATGTGGCACAGTGGTTTTGGGCAGTTGAGTGGGGAGCCATTCCACTTGCTCTGTCAACACAAATGGAGTTTACACAAGTAAGGGCACATTTCTGCTCTTGGGTCTGTGCAGCAGTTTCCAACACCAGCACCAGGCTGTCACATTTATAGTGCTGCTCAGATTTGGAATGGCAGATCTGGGGAGAGAATTTTGCATTAAAAAGGCAAACTTCACAGTGTCCAGTTCTGGATTTTAGTCATGGAAGTCTCAAAGAGACCCAGCACTGCTTCATTTAAGCCTGGTGCAAACCCAGACTAACTTCACTGAGGCCAGGTAATGGTGCTGAGCACAGCTGGGACCTGGACCTCGTGGTTAAATCTTCATGAAGTTCAAAGACCCATCTTCAAGCATTTGTTCTGACACTGAAGCCTTTGTGTCTCATAAGGATACACATGCAAAGGACATTTTTGTCCTAATGTTTGGACAAATTTTTCCCAGGGTGTGTGAAGCAACGCTGCCACAAGAGCCCAGCTGCTTGCCAAACAAACAGAAACTGCTCTGTGTGGTTCTCTGTTACTGTAAACAAGTGGAGCAGTTGTGCAACTCGCTCTGCTTACCAGTATCGGTGACACCGCGTGGTCCCAGCCTGGGCATCCACAATCTCTCTTATCAATCTCCTCTCTGCTTCCAGGATGCAGACCTGGCCCGCCTGCTAAGCTCGGGATCTTTTGGAAATCTGGAAAACCTCAGCCTGGCCTTTACCAATGTGACAAGTGCTTGTGCTGAGCACCTCATCAAACTGCCTTCGCTCAAGCAGCTGAACCTGTGGTCAACTCAGGTAAGCGTTCTGCAGCCTGAGGCTCAGAGCAGGAACTGGGGCTGACTAATTCCGAAATTCCACTCTACGTCAGCACAAGAAGAGTGTGTGAAGAGGCTTGCTTAGATGACTTTGCCCTCCTGCTATTTTTACGGGGCCTTCCTGTGGTTTAGCTCATCTCGGCAGCTGATTCTTTTCTCTTCCCCACCACTTCTTTTTTTCAAATTTTAATTTTGGTTTTATTTTTAATTATAAAAGGGTTACTGCTATCTTGGGTTGAATGTTCCGGTTGGGTATGGTTGCTACTGTGTACTGAGTAGAACCTGTGCTGCTGTTCATCTGAGAAATGCTTCTGCTTTCACCCATTTAGGATGAAAAAATGATGCTGTGCAGATCATGTGGTCAAGCAAAGCACAGAGTCTGTGCAGTTTAGGCAATGAGTTGCTTGAAAGCTGAACAACCCAACAGCAACAAAAAGAAACTCAAGATAATGAATAAGTAGAAGGAAATTATAATGAGAATGTGATTATTTTGTAAGCAAAAAGAGATCAACTTAACTTGGTCTGAACAAATTATTCAGCTGTTGATTGAGGGAACTTCTAAAATTAAATTTTTCTTCTACGTTTCCCTGCTGGTTTTGCTCTCTGAGGTTCTCCACTGAATAGGTTTTCCCCATTTTCTGTTAGCACCTATTCATTGTGCTCACTGAAAATATGATTATTGTCAGTGCAACCACAAAGAGCAGCATTTTTTTTACCAAAATGTCGTGTAAATATTTTGTTCTGTTTTCCTAACTGCTTTGTATCCCAGAAATATCCTTTTTTTAATATGGTGAATATGAAGTAGAAACTGATTGCTCGCTTGTTTTAAGTCTGTTTGTATCTCCTCCAGATTTGTCTTAACAATGTAACTTTTGCATTTGAAAAACTTTGATGCTTTTCAGTGTTCAAAATGAGTTTGATTTCACTGAACAAAGAGCCTGCTTTTTGTGTGTGTGGGTTTTTTTTATTAGAAAAGAAAAAAAGGGTTTAGATTCCATTTTATTTTGCGATATCCTGGTTTCCATTAATCTAGAATTTAGAAACAGCAGAAACCAAGTGGGTCAATAGAACAATTACCAATCAATAGTACATTGTTCTTGAGACCAAAATAGCTAATTAATACCACTTGCATTGTGCTTTTTTTGTGTGATGTGGTTGGGAACTGGCTGAGGCTGCCATAACCATCGTGTATAGCCTGGGTGGGAGCCCGCTCGTACAAAGTCCAGCCTTCAAAGGCACCACTCTAATTAAGTGATGGCTTGTGGTTAAGTGCACACAAGTCACTTAATTTCTCTGTTCCCCGCCTGCAAGACAGGGATAAAACTATTTGCTTTCTCTGCTGTCATTTGTGATGGTGGTGAGTGACTGGAATGTGGCTTTGAGGGCTCAGTCACACCCCGTTTCCATGGCCCTGCTTGCACTGAGGCCCTTGCACGAGGTGTCGGTGTCTGACTCAGCTCTGCTTGTGCCCCACAGTTCGGCGACGCGGGGCTGCGGCTCCTGTCCGAGCACCTCACCATGCTGCAAGTGCTCAACCTGTGCGAGACCCCGGTCACGGACGCCGGGCTGCTGGCACTGAGCTGTGAGTGACAAAGAGGGGGCTGTGTGGGACACTTGTGTGGGTTCTGAGGAACTCACGTGGGTTCGGGCAGGAGATGGATCTCTCAGTGCCACGGCGCTGCTGCTGCAGGGATTTAGGACAGGCTGTGGCTGTGTTTGGGTTTAATCTTCCCTCCTCCCTGCCTAATCCCGCAGCCCATCCGGCTGTGGGATGGTGACCTGAGCCTGATGGCACTGAGTGGCCTCATGTGGGCTTTATCCTCCTGGGCCATACTCTAGATCTTGCCTCTGGCTTCACTGATGGCGCCTGTCTCCATCCCACGTGGTGACCGGTTGCCCGGGGACTTCCCAGATTTCTTCCCATGGCTATCCCCTCTGGGTGGGACCTGCCCTTGTGCTGCAGGAGGGGAAGATTGCAAAGCCATCTGGCAGCTTCTCAGTCAGTTTAGCAACTGTGTGCAGCAGATTCCATACTCCTGGCATTTTTTGTTCCTTTGTTTTTAGGGAGGTGAAACTCTCCCTGCTCTTAGTTTAAACAAGGCAAGACAGAGTGAGGCATCCGGGATTCCCTGAGCACTGAGAGCTGCTCAACATGCCAGAATGAAAGACCCTCCTGCACCCAGCAGTGCATTTTAAACCTCACTGTTGGGTTTAGAGGGCTACTTTAATAGGCTTGATCCTACGCAGACGTGCCAGACAGGCCAGTAGTTATGGCTCATCTTAGGAAACTATTCTGCTAAGTACTGGAGCCTAAAATGGGAATGGGGGAGGAGAGGGAGGCCTGCCAGATCAGCATGGCCCCTGCGAGCACCACGCAGAGCACTGAGAACGGGCACTATTCAGAATAATGTGCAGGAAACCGATTATGAGAAGTTGACTGAACTCCTTTGAAGTCAGCAGACTTAAGCATATGCTTAATGGCCCTTCCTAAATAGGGACTTTTTCCTGGATGAGGGCCCAAACAGCTGTTTATCCATTTGTATTTCTATATTTTACGCTATTCAGCTTTTTCCTGGGAGTGTTGCACATAGCCATGTCTTGTTTATGCTTTGGCCTACTGTAAGCATGATATTTTAAGAAAATGCAGCATGATCATAAATATCTGTGTGTTTTCTCTTTCAGCCATGAAGAGCCTGTGTAGTTTAAATATGAACAGCACCAAACTTTCAGCAGATACCTACGAAGATCTCAAGGTATTTGTGAATTGCATCCTCTAAAGATGAGAAGTAGCTGTAGCAAGAGCATGGTGGTGATGCCTAGTGGAGTGAATAGCATGAAAGTTATCTGAAGAGGGTGAAGTGGATTATTTTGGGGATATAATGACTGAAAGCTGCATTGTGAGGCTGCTGGCTTTGATGGACTCAGGAAACATTTAATATACTGAATGGAGAAGTATGAGATAGAATCAGGAGCTCAATCTTTTTGCCAGTGCTATCAACAGTAAAAGATTTATCAGTAAAAGTTTCATAAATAGAAGCATATTGATTGTTTTTGATGAGGATACAGAGACAGGTACAATCTAGTGCACACCATGTCCTGTACTGTTAACAGGACCAAAAGTAACTTGGGTGAACAGGATCACGGAGCTTTGATTTGGAATGTGAAGGGAGAACTAAAAGCATCGAGGAAGATTCAAATTTCTCTTGACACCTCTAGGACTGGAATTGGGCTCTGAGCAGAAATGTCTGCACAGATGCCCAGTTCTGAAATTTGACATGTGATGTCTGGTTTTACCGTGAGTTTATAACCACTTAGGCAAAATGGTGTAAAGAACCAGGATGTAGCCTGAGGGGGTTTCAGACAAAGCTTGGCTGAGATGTGTTGGCTTCATGACTTCATGGGGACTTTACCATCATTCTGGTGGTGTGTGAGTTGCATCTCCCAAAATCTTGCCTTAGACACCTAAGGACTCAAGATGAAACTCGACATTTGCTTGTCTTGGATGTTGAAACAGATTGGGCCAGGTTTACTCAGAAGGTCACAACCTCAGGTTGAGTTTGGAACTCGAAGCAAGTCCTGTAACTGTTCTGCTTTCAAAATTCACTGCAAACATCTATCTTTGGTTCTGGCTGTGGAGCCAGGGCTCCCCCAGGGACTCAGCTGCAATGCTGCTTGCATGGAGTTTTCAAGATCAAGTTTTCAAAACTTGTGTCACAATTGTATATGCACAGAAGTCGTCCTTGGAATTAACAGCTGGCTTGCAGATGGGTTCACACAATGGAGCTTGCATCAGGCCCCAGGCATTTACAGACAATCAAGGTCAATGCTGTGTTTGGCCCAGGGCTCTGAAATCACATCTATTGAAAGGCTCCCCCAGTCTCACCCCTGCTTCTGAGCCCCTTTGCCACTCACTTCTTACTGAAACTCACATTTTCCTAACCAGTTCCCTCTGCTCTGGTATTGCATTAATAGTCCTTAGCAGCAACACAAGAAAGTGACTTGCCAGGGCAAACAGCAAAACTGGCTGTGAGCAAAGTCCTGATGATTGCAGAGAATTCAGAAAGCTGAGAAAACAGGCAGGCATCACTTTTTCCCCTTTCACCTCTTCCATTGAGATTTATCTTGGTGGCCTTTTTTTAGGTCTCTGTGTGTGTTCAAAGGTAGTAGTTTCTCTCCCTGGGGCACATGGTTGTAGGTTAAGAACAGCTTGGACTTCAAAGAATGTATTTTTGATACAAATCTTTCCTTCTTCTCCCCTCAGTTTGCGAGAGCATTTGGGGCACCAGCCAGTGATGACATTTCCTCTCAGCTCCATCCCCCACCCCTCTAAACACGCTTGCACACACACAGACACCCACATATGTACCAGGCAGGCTGAACCAGACAATAAATAAACACCCACTACTGAAGTCATTATTGCCTAACTGAAAAATTATTTGCTGGCAGTGTCTGTAGGATTATGAATAGCTCTTATCAAAATATGCGTGCACATAAATCAAGGAGTGAGGTAATAATGACTCCTAGAAACTTCCAAGTCCTCAATTATGCCCTGGCCTAATTAAACATGTTTATTTGTTTTGAGAGAATTAGCCGTGCAATTATGGTCAGAGAGCGTGGAAGCGGGATCAGCGAGTAGGAGCAGCGCAAATGGCCAATCCCTGTCTGCCTCACGTGGGGTGATTCAGGAATGATATGGCCAAAGGCAGCGGAGTTGCGGCAGGGAGGCCACAAAGACACCAAAAGTTGCTAATGCTCTACAAATTGTTTTAGTACGTGGAGGGTGAAGTGAGCAGTGTGGAGGCTGAAGGAGGAATGTGTCTCTGTCCGCTCCAGTTTGAGTCTGCTGCCTTCATGGCGGGAGTTGGACAGACACATTTTGCTAAGCATCTGCATGAAAAACGAAGATCAGGGTCTGATCTGGACCTGGTGGCTGGTGCATGGGTTTTAGAGCAGGTGGGACTTAGTCCTGTGTGTCTGTAAGGGCTCAGCGTCGTGTTCCTTCCCCACACCCGCCCGCTCCAGCTCACGGCTGAGCTCAGCACTGGGCGAGGGTGTCACGCCTCTTCCTGCACTTGGTGGCTGACAGATCAATCCTCCCAGTTTGCTGGGAGGTGCTTTGTCCCTTTCTATAGCCCTCCTCCAGATTTGGGTACGACCTCTGGATTGAGTAAGTCCAGGGACTGTTTCCACACAGGAAACAGGCCAGAAAGCTGTGTCTGCTCTTTAGCTCTCCTGGCTGTCACCCTCACCAGTGCACAGTGGGGCTCTGTGCTTTCCCCACCAGGGGAGGTGCTTTCATCCTCTTTCGGGAGCCCACATTCGAAATACAAGTATGATCTTCAAAACTGAACGGGTCCCAGGCTTGCTGTCACCAAAAAAGTCACAGGACACAAAGGTTTTATTGGCCTTTACCTCCCCTGGGCAGCCAGTCATCAACATGAACAACAGCGGGGCAAGGTGTTCTCTGTCCCTCCCCAGGAAGTTCTTTCACCCCCCTTCTCTATTCCTCCTCAAATTTGGATACTGCTGCTCTGTTGGATAAGTACAAGGAATGATCCCACACGAGAGATTTAACAAGAACTTTTTACCTGAGCCCTGAGCACGTTGTTAATTCTGACTTTTTCCTCCCCTCACAGGCTAAACTCCCCAACCTGAAGGAGGTGGACGTCCGCTACACCGAAGCCTGGTGAACTCTCCCTGCCTCCGACTCTTCTCTTTTGCTTCTCATGAGAAGGAAAAGATTTTTAAAACAGACAGATTGAAACAAACCAGAAAATAACTTTTGGCCAATTCCTGTAGAGCAGTGAGTCCGGAGACTTGGTGGCAGGAGTTGTGGTTGTGGGGTAGCAGAGTGGAGTTGTATTATTTGGGAGGACGGGGAAAGCCTGGACCCTGTCGGATTCTTTCAGCTTTGTGATTTCAGAATCAACATAATTTCAATTGAAAAGGAAACAAACAAACAAACAAACAAAAAAAGGACTTTGTAGCAGCAAGAGGATTATAAAGAGGAAAAAACACCTTTGTGGATTTTATTTGCCTTTGTGTTTTATGCCGTGTGGAGAAAAAAAATATATTCCTTTGTCCTTATTTACCTGGGTTTCCTTGGCTGGCACCCAGCCAGCCAGAACTCCTGTTTCACCAGTTTTGCTCCTGAAAATCAAACTTACAAAAATCTCAAGAGAAGAAAACCAAAACCAATATAATTTTCACCTTCCCCCATGTCCTTGCAGTTGTTATGCAAAGTAATTTTGTTGTACATAAGATTTACATAATGCACCTATTTAAGAAAATGGTTCACAAATAACAGGTCTGGGACCTGTCTTTTATTTATGAATTGTTAATTCTTTTACCCTTTTTTTGCGTATAGTACTGTATAAACTAGTTTGCTGTCTTGTTGTTATTATTATTTTTTTTAAGGAAATGTCCTCCTTGAAGAATTGCCTTTTAGTAATGCAAACTGTATTATACTCCCTCTCTGTCAACATTCATCGCGTTGTCTTTTTGATTTCAAAATGCCTCAAATGTTATCAAAAAGGAAGGAAAATCTCTATCAAGGGGGGTGTGGTTGTTGGGGGAGGGGGTGCAGGGATGAATAAAAGTCACAATTCCTTCCAAAGTCTGAACACTTTCTTTAGTCTTTTAAGCCATGCCAGGTTTAAACATGGGAGACGGGGACAAGACGTTGATTTTGCCAATGGGGTGTTTGCAAACTGTAGATTTTACAAGTTGCCTCAGTTGTTTTCTGTTTACGTCCAATATTTCAAAAAGAGAAAAAAAAGCTCTCCCTCCACTTTGTGCATCAGCTTTTTCTGGGTTTTTTTTTTTTTCCCCCCTCCCCTCATTCCCTCCCCTGTCCTGTGCTCCCCCTCCCTGCCCTGTTCTGTGCACGCATTGTTCTGCATGTTCCTCTGGGGAGACTGAGGAAATCGCGGTGTTGCTGATCCGATAGCTCTGACCTGTCTGTAAATGTGACTGCTACGTTTTTCAAATTTCACAGTTGCTTAGACGATGATTTTTTAAAAATTGTGGTTTCTTTTATAACTATGCTGTTGACTTTTTTTTTCATAATGAGCCTTCATTGTACAGAGCTGCTTATTTAAAAAAAAAACAAACAAAAACAAAACAAAAAGAAGTTTTTTCCTCTGTTTAACACTTTTATTTTATTCTTCAGCACCTCAAGGTTTCACATACA